>LPNX010688226.1:138770-157814 GCA_001517045.1 Pseudotsuga menziesii
CCCAAATCATTACAGCAAAGAAAATAGAAAATACTAACTAGAAACAATTACCAGATGCAACTAATGATGGTGTTTAATTTTTATCCTTCCCTGGCAACGGCGCCAAAAATGTCGAGCACCCAATATGCAAGTAGATTATTACCAACATACAGAGTGTACAAGATTTATTGTCAACCCAAGAAAGTCTTTTATTTCAAAGGATAAAATGCACAGTATATGCTTAAACACAAAGTCACTGTAATTGAACATTACTATCCTCTATCAACTATGTTCATCCCAAGAATTTATGTAATCCCATGATCTTCTAAGCAATACAATCTTAATTAATTTCTGCTATGCCTGAAGGAAAGACACAAAGGATTCAAGTTACAATTGCAAATGAAAGGAAATCCTGTTCACATCCTTGAATAATTAATTCACCTATTCAATCTGATTACTCTAAAGAACACAAGCATAAATTGAATATTGATCTAGGAATTCGATTGCAAAAGATTGAGTTCGGCTACGCTCAGAAATTCGAAAGCAGGAATAAAATTCAACAATCATAACCGTAAACACAAATTGCAAGGATTCATGGGATCAGCAACTAAACATCCAGATGAACAAAGCTGTGTACAACTACCATACGAAGTGCATAAAAGATAGTTACCTACTCAGTCGACTGTCACTCTGTACCATTTACAGATCTCAAGAAAATGTAATCCCAATTATACTGTAAATCCACACTTACTACTGCTCCGTACAAAGAAAATAGAATCAACAAGACATCACACAACAATGAATTAAAAAGTCCTAAATTAACTTAGCGATCTCTGTGGAAGGCGGGCCCAGCCTTCACACAGAGATGATGGATGAACGACGTGAAGCTTCTTAAATCAGAAGTAACTCCTTATATTAAACAGAGAGAATGATTACACAAATTGCTTCCACTGCTAATACAATGAATGAATTATATGTTCAGCAACCCCCCGGGTTGAGACAGTTCCCCATATTTATATCATGTAGATCATAACATCTGATCCTATTCTGGGGCAGCCATGAAGATCTCTGATCTTCAGGTGCCCTTAATAACACTAGCTATTACAAACGTGGCATGGTAAAGACATAGAAAATATGGGAAAGTTGTTAATCGGTCCAATGGTAGCACTCTTTTCTGATTACAACTAGATCCAAGCAGCAATATACTAAAGATATCGAATTATAGCAAATTCTGTTACTGCTTCCTTGTCACAGCTCTGTCTAGGATGTCTCTTTAGAACCACGTTCCTTAATTGATGATAGGAGGGTTGAGGATCATCTTGAATGGCGAATATCCCTCCTTTTGAGACTTGTTCAGCCCCATCTTCCTGCAGTCCACTTATCTCAAAATACCTTCATAAATCACAACATGTTAGCACATTTGAGAGATACACAGCTTTAATTATCACAATCATAAGCATTAATAAGATAAAGAAATAACCAGTCATACCTTGGCAGTTTGGGGAGTAAAGTGGGGACAACAGGTCTTATTAGCATGCTGAATGGTGTAGGACAGGGGAAGAAAAGGTGATTGAGGAAGGTTAAAAGGGTCCAATTCTGGGCTCAATAGGAAGCTACTTGTCACTCCGGTATAGAATGTTTTCAATGCATAGAGCACAGAATACAGAGGAAGTATGATGCGTCGCTTCATAGAGAGTGACTACAAAATATCTTGAGGTTCAACATGGTATGACAGGATGGGAAGATTACTGATGACTCTAGGATTTACTGAGAGTAAAGTGGATTCCAACCTTTGCTTCAAGGTTGAAGGTGGAATACCAATGATGCTCCTGTTATGTGTTGATGCACTATTGTTCTAGGCATGGATGTGTGGACAAGGGAAGTATGCAATAGAGATCCTGAATAGGTTCAGGATGATGGATTGCAAGATCACACCTATGGCATCGAACCTAAAGCTATTGAGTGTTGCTTCATTAGAGACGGTTGATGCTACGATGTATCGTCAGATGATTGGGTCCTCGATGTACCTGAGACCAAATATTTGCTTTGTTGTGAACACATTGAGACATGTTCACCTGATGGTTGCAAAGCATGCAGGGGTACAGTTGATTATGGACTCAAGTACGATGCGAATCAAAAGATTAACCTAGAGGGTTATGTTGATTCGTATTGGGCAGGCAGTGCCATTGACAGGAAGAGTACTTCAGGATGTTGCTTCAGTATGGGATCAGGTGTGATCTCTTGGTTTAGCAAGAAGCAATCCTATGTAGCACTGAGTACAGCTGAAGCAGAGTATGTCGCAGCTTGTTCAGCTAGTTGTGAGGTAGTATGGCTATGGAAGCTACTGTCTGATATATTTGATCTCCAGTTGGATGCTACTTGTATACATTGTGACAACCAGAGTTGCATGAAGTTGTCAGAGAATCCAGTATTCCATGACAAGTCGAAGCATATTGAGATCAAGTATCACTATATCAGGGATATGGTGCAGAGAGGAGTAGTGAAGCTCCAGTATGTTGTGATGGAAGAACAGATAGCTGATGTATTGATGAAGCCATTAGCTAGGCTAAAGTTCGAGTACTTCAAGGAGAAGCTTGGTGTTCTCTAGATCAAGGTTTCCTCCAAGGGAAAGTGATGAGTCCCAAGGCCATTCTGATGAGCAGGTCAGATGTAAGGCTTGAGCCATTCTGTCATGGTGAGAGGATTGGTTCCTTCCATATCAGATATGAGTGCTGAGATCCATAGCCATTTTGACATGGTGAGAGGATTGGTTCCTTCCATGGTCAGATGTAAGGGCTGAGCCATTCTGTCAAGGTGATAGGGTTTCTCCCTTCCATGTTAGATATGAGTGCTAGCCATTCTGTCGAGTATGACATATGTGTTGAGGCCAGGAAAATAGTAGGCAACAACAGTAAGGGATTCTCCCCAATCAACGTTCCCGACTAGCCCATTGACTTTTTGGTGTAGGGAATCCGCCTGGTTTGCGGTCCGGCTACCGTAGGTCAAGTAACAAAAACAAAGGGTTTTACAGGTCGCGGCCCGGTCCACCAAGTTTTTGTATTTTTTGACTTTAAATGTATGAAATGCACGTGCCTAACTAAATGTAGGGTGATTAAGATGAAAAGAGCAGTCACAATGTGCTGCGCAGGTTCTTACCTCTCATCTTAGCACTCACAAGCATCCAAACCAAATACAACAAGAAAATGAATTAACTATCTAATCTATCCCTAGGGAGAAAGGTTGTCATTCATTGGTGAGTAATACATTTGTACACGCATTGTGAAAATATACAGATAGCTGACACTTCCTTCAGAACACATGAACAATTAAAGATGTTTCAACAACCAGATAGCCAATCGTTTGAACAACATTTATTACTCCCAGTGGAAAACATCATAAAATAGACCGAAGAACATTCCAATAAGAACATAGGTTCAAGAAATCAGAACAATCTCACAGTCAATGAGACACAGCTGAAAATGAAATAGTTCCCCTTCAACGTTGCTCATCTAATTACATTTTATGCATTCCATATTGCACTTTCTCCAACAGGAAAAATTGTAGTTTCTCTTTGTAAAACGAAGTAGTTCCTCTTACAAGAAAACATTTACAAGTTTTTTCCACGGGAAAAATCCCTTTCTAGGTCCTATCTTTGCAGTACTTAAACTACACAGCAGATCGTATGGGATGCCCCCAATGTGTGACTTTCCAGTCCCTCAAACGTTTCAGCTTCCTCTTCAGGCCGCTTTGTCTTCCCATTTTATTTTCTGTGAACGTTTATCTCCTGATCAGTAACTGATAGATCTTCTTGGTCTGTGCCTCTATCGTTATTTGTTTTGTCCTTTTCTTCGCCTTGTCTTCCTTGTGACCTTGCCGGTTTCGATTTGACCCAGCTATACCTTGACACCATGTCACCTCAACAATCCATCTATTTTTTCCTGCAATCCATCACTGTGCATCATTCGTTGGAATGGGATTTTAAACATTAAAATTATCCGCCTGAAACGGTTAATCCACAAGAAAACAGCCAGGTGCATCCCTTGATCTGGAAAGAGTCTTGATTAAACCTTGGGTGGGAAAGTTCTAAGTTGGGAGTCGAAAGGCTTTTCCATCGGACAGGAAAAGGATTTCTTAGCTGCAACGGCAGAAAATACAAGGGTTAGAGTGACATCACACGCGGGCAGGAGGAGCTTTAATCGGAAGTTGGATGGCTTTACGTTTCAGAGGCTAAAGGACTTTCCCAGCCACAACGGCAGACGAGAAGAGGTTATAACCATGCAAGACCTATGAGCGGGAAAACTTTAAATAGGAAGTAGGAAAATTTTGGACACTGGAAGCCAAAAGACTTTGCCAGCCGCAACGATGGAAAATAGAAAGCTAAAGCCACACGATGAACAGTCGAAATTCGGACGGATTTATACTTCGGAAGATAAATGCCTTCCCCAGCTACAACGGTGGAAGAGAAACGACTTCGGGTCCGCAATTAAAATAGGTCAACATGCATCGACAGTCGGAACGATTCATGCTTCAGACGGCTAATCAATTTGGGGTCCGCAACGGTGGAAGGGAGACAAGTTTTTAGCAACCGATTTAACATAAGATGACGCCCACTTGACCGAAAAAACAATAAGTGTTCGAACAGCTTTAAGGATCAGCAAAGTTTAAAGTCATTCTTCCTTCAAAGTGGCGGCCTTAAAGAACAAAAGGTTTGACTTTTCCTCGGCAAGTAAGCCAAATTCACATCCATGACCCAACATGAAAATCAATCATGGCAAATTTAAACAAGCTGACAATCAATCCTCAAAGTCACTCAAAAAGAACGCATTCCCAAAAGGCTCAAGAGTTCAACGATTAAAATCAATGTTAAATCATGAGGAGGGGCCCAAAAATTTAAGAAATTTGGGGAAAAACAGTTGTAGCTGCAACAATTGGCGATTACCTGGTGAACCTAGATCTCTGGGTGATTATTCTTTGAGTAGCAGACTATTTCACAACAAATGCATCTATTGAATTCTTCCAGCCATATGTATTTCTTAAATGACAGAACTGTGTACCCTTAATCATTGATGATAGTCCAATTTGGGAGAGTGGAAACCAAAATTTTCAAGTCCAGATAACTCTGTTGAGGCCAAAAGATGATTTTCATTATTAATTTTGTCTTCAGGTAGCTGACAGCTTGGACACCACAAGATTGTAGCATATGGTAAATAGGAATATTCGTTTGTTTCGCATTCCCATGCCATTTTGGCACCTTTTGTGCTCTTGGGCCTTTGTCCCTTTTCATATGAGTCCTTCTGCATGCCTTTCTTACTGAATTTAAATTCAAGATCCTCTATCCCATAGTATCCTTTTGTGTGAGCGGTGGACTTCATGTTTCATCTCACGGACAGAGAGGATCTTTCGGCAATTTAGTACTTATGATTCAGCATTTGCTTTAATGTATGATGCTTTTATAGAAGTTTTAGACTCTTATTTGCCTTTGGCATTTGTTCCTTGTCATGGGATCATTTATATTTAACATTCTGTTCACCCTGCTCCTTTCCATGGGTCCTCTGTTGTCGCCCCTTAGAACATTTTAAGTGTGAAGTGGGTGAAGCCTCAATATAGTATTCCAGACTCTTTGAATCTGGTTTATTTCACAGGGGTTACGGAAGACTCCAATGCACACAGAGCTATTTGAGAAAACTGCTAAATTGGAAGAAGTTCAAACAGAAACACACAGTCTGATTATTCAAACATGTTTACCATTCCCAGAAATTTTGGTGTCCCCATACAACTGCAGGTTCGTTCCCTTTATTGAAATCAAAACTTAAACTAAAACAAACTGAAAAAACATGACTCAAAAGATAGTCAAACAGATTATATACAAGACAGAGGAGCTCAAAGAAACTCAAGAAAAATAAGGCTTGAGAACCAAACCATTTACTGGTAAGTTCTCTTCCCAACCCTGTAAATCTTGCAGCTTATAAGTAGAAGGACCAAGCTTTGCTGCGACTTGAAAAGGACCTACCCACAACTACTGGAATTTAGTATGCTTCCCTTTCTCATCATGGGGGTGATCCCATTTGAGGACTAGGTCTCCTACCTCAAAGTCTTTTGTTCCAGGTTTATGTCTGTCAAACCATCTCTTTATTACCTCCTGCTGATGCTTAAAGCATTCTCTGGTTGTGGATCTAGCCTCTTCTGCTTTCAGAAGATTGCATATCCTCATCTGTAAAACTTCATCCTCCGACCCACTAGACTCTTGAGCTAAAATGGAAGACGGTAGCATGATATTGGGGGGGAGAATGGCTTCTTTACCATATACAAGGGTATAGGGTGACACTCCTATCACGGACTTGGGGGTGACTCTGTCAGCCCAAAGGGCATTGGGTAGGGCTGAGTGACAACTCCTCTGGTTTTCTATTACAGTCTTCTTTAGAATTCTAATCATATTTTTATTCGTGGATTCAGCCAGGCCATTTCCTTGTGGATAGTAGTTAGCAGAATAATGCAATTTAATCCCTTTATCATGAGCAAAAGCAGTTAATTTAATTAATGAAAAATATGTAGCATTATCAAAAACTAATGAAACTGGAACTCCAAACCTGGTCATGATGTGGTCTTGTAGGAAGCTGATGACTTCATCTTGATTTATCTTGTGCAGCGGAACTGCTTCAACCCAGCGAGTGAAGTAATCGGTCGTGGTCAGAATGTATTTGTGTTGAAGAGAGGAATTTGGCTTTATCTCTCCAATGATATCCAACCCCCAGTGCTCAAAAGGCTCTGTGATCATCACAGGCTTTAGGGGTGCTGCTGCTCTAGGTTGTCTCCCACTACATCTTTGGCAAATATCACACTTTCTGACATGTGCATGTGCATCTTTGAAAAGTGTAGGCCAATAGTAACCAGCTTTGAGGATCTTGTGTGCTGTAGTATCTCCTGAATAGTGTCCCCCAGCCATTAGAGGAAATTTGGGGTCTAAAATGGGCCTTATAAGAAAACGTGCCAAAATAAGTTTTTGTGAGTTGGAATTCAAGAACCAATAGAATTTCAATAAAATAAGTCAACCATAATGGTTGAATTGACATATTTGTCATTTAAAAAAACTATTTTTTTTGTTCGTATTTTCGACATATCTCCCTGTGTTTTTACTCAAATTTCGATCGGGAGAGCTCGTTGGATGTGGAATTTGATTCTGCATCCAACAAGCTCTCCCGATCAAAAATTGAGTAAAAACACAGGGAGATATGTCGAAAATCCGAACACAAAAAGTAGTTTTTATCTTTCTTCCTCCAAAATTAATCAATATTATTTTATTATTTTAACTATTATTTTATTATTTTACCTATTATTTTATTATTTTCCCGAGGAGGCCCATTTTAGACCCCAAAATTCCTCTAATGAGGACCGTCATGCAATTCCGACATTACTTTCTTCGCATCTTCTTTCTCCGAGCATCTTAGAAGAACTCCGCATAGTTTTTTCTGAATAATACGACTTCAATGATTTGATAGGAAGTTGATTTCAGACGTAGTACCCTTCTTTGCTTAGAGTTCCAATGTTCCGGCAACAGTCCTGACTGTAGGTAATGTAGAAGGTCTCTATACCAAGACTCAGGAGCTGTAAACAAAGGACAGACATCTGTTAAATGTAATTCGGCTTCATCTTCCCAATCGTGTTCTTCATTTTTTTATTTTCAGTCATCAATTTGCACAACCCTTGTCCTTTCACAATAGAGGCTGGCTTGAATTCAAGGTCGTACTCTTGGAGAGTTGTTACCCAGTTACCCCTTCTTTCCCCTAACTCCTTCTGTATAAGAAGGGACCTTACAGCTGGGTAGGGGACAATCACTTTGGTTCGATTTTTTAAAATATAAGGCCTGAATTGCTTTACTGCTTTGAATACTACATAAGCTTGTTTATCAATGGCTGGATAGTTCAACTCAACCCCTTGTAGACCCGTGCTCATGAAGGATATTGGGAATTCATCCCCCCCATCTTCATTTTGCGTAAGCACAGCTGCTAGAGAATCATCGGATGCAAAGGTATACAGAATAAAGTATTTGTCAAAGTCTGGGATTTTCAAGGAGGGTGCATGTGCAACAACAGTTTTGATTTTGTTGAAGGCGTTCTTCTCAATCTCTTTCCATTTAAATTGTGCATTTTGCTTCACCATCTGCTGCAGCTGTTTGACAGTCTGAGCGAAATCAGGCACAAATATTCACATGAAATTTATGGTTCCCATGAATGACTGCATTCCTTTTTTATTGTGTGGAAAGGGGATTTGTTCAATAGCCTTAATCCTTTCTGGGTCAATGGAGATTCCTTGCTTTGACACTATGTGACCCAACAACTTGCCCTATGTGACAGCGAACACACACTTCTTAGGATTGAGTGAGATGCCATACTTTCGACAACGTTAAAAAATCTACCTGAAGTGAAATGCGTGTTCTTCTCTTTTCTTTGAGAATATTGTAATATCGTCAAGGTACACCATAGCACTATGGCCAATCAATCCGCGGAAGGCTATGTCCATAGCCCTTTGAAATGTTGTTCCCGCATTAATAAGCCCAAAGGGAATCCTTCTGTAGGAAAAGGTTCCCCATTTGGTCCTGAACGTTGTCTTCAGTCTGTCTTCTTCGGCTACTAATACTTGATTGTAGCCAGAGAAACCGTCTAATAATGAAAACAGTTCAGAACCTAAGACCATCTGCAGCAATTGTTCCATGGGCGGCACAGGGTAGTTGTCTTTATCTGAAGCTCGGTTTAGATTTCTGAAATCAACGCACAATCTGATTTCACCAAATTTTTTCCTGACTGGTACCAAATTTGATACCCACTCAGAGTGTCTGACTTTAAAGATGATTCTAGCATCCAATAGTTTCTTCACTTCACTCTGAAGCAGTGGTTCCAATTTTGGATGCATCTTTCTTAAAGGCTGCTGATATGGCTTGACGCCGGCCTTGATGGGAACAACGTGTTTGATGATGTTGGTATCGTATGTTTTCAGATCTTTGTACATCCAGGCGAATACATCTTTATATTGTTTAAATAGACTGACAAACTTATCTCTTTCTGAGGGTGAACAACATTTGCCAAGATTACAAATTTAGGATTCGTCTCAGTCCCCAAGTTTATCAGCTTGAAATGTAGAGATGAGCTGTGGGTCTTCACGTTGGCTAGTCTTCTGAATTTTTCATTTAAATCAAACATTTTTTCCAGTGTTCTGACTCCTTTAGGGATGAAATTGTCATATTTCATCTCGGCCTGATGTTCTTCATCGTCTATAATTGCTCCTTTGAATACTTCGTAATTCGTTAAACATTCTATAATTTGTTGATCATCATCGAACACTCGTAGGTTGGTGATCATATCAGGTACTGAAGGCCTAGAAAGCAATTCAACAGTACATCGATTGTTAGTGGGTACAAGCCTAGCAGCTGAAGTTGCTAATAAGTCAGCTGCTGCATTTTTTAGTCTTGGAATTGAAATAATATTGAATGCATCAAAACATTCAAGCAAGTCCCATACCTCATTTTGGTAAGCCTTTAAGTGAGGAGAAACACAATGTATTTGATTTCTGATTTTCTTTACAATTATTTTTGAATCCCCAAAAACTTTTAAATTACTTACCTTTAATTCAATCGCTTTCTTTAAGCCCTGCACCAGTGCTTCATACTCAGCTGTAATGTTTGTACACTCAAATTCTAATCTTCATGCAAGAATGTGTTTATTCTTTTGAGGATCAATCAGGACACAACCAACACCTGACCCTTCTAATGTCTTAGAGCCATCAAAAAATAAAGTCCAAAAATCACTAACTACTGAATGCAAATCTATTCCTACAGCTAACTCTACTATTTTACAATCAATTTCATTAGCCTGCGAAAATCGAAGGAGATCAGGCTGGGTGTTTGAAGTGTTGCTGGCTTCTTCTGCTTGGTAATTTCCAGGTTCCAATTCAATAAAATAGTTTCCCAAGATAGAGTCCACTGGTTCATTCTTTTCTTCCAGTCTAGTAACATTATATTTCATGTGAGGCTCTCTTAAAATCTTAATCTGGTTTGGACTTCCTTTATAGGCAACCACAAATGTGACCAATCAGAAGCGAAATATCCATTCAGCTTCGCTGACCAGTCTCTGCTCAAAACAAGCCCGTAAGCATCTGGTATATCTGCCACAACGATATTAACTACTTGGCACACTTTATCATTTGCTGACAGGCGGATCAGGACATCCTCCATCTCAACCATTACTTTCACATCTGTCCTATCCAACTGGACAACTCTCCACATGGATGGCTTAGGCTGTCCATTTATCCTTTTACATACTGAGATTGGCATGACATTGACTGATGCCCCTGAGTCTACCAGGAAATTATGTACATTATGATTGAAAATATCGAACGTGAGGAGGAAAGGTGGATGTTTACATTTAGACTTACCTCCAATTCTGGTTTCTCCAATTTCTTCTTCCTCTTTGGGCTGATTTTCAATGGGCAGCTTTTCATCTGGTGTTTCGAGTGCTTTCAATAGTCTTTCTTTCTGCTGTGGCATTTTGCACATTTCAAACAATGGAACATTCACTTTTATCTTCTTTAAATATTCCACGATGTCATAATCCATCGGTTGTTCAATGGGTTGAGATTTATCAGCATTCACCTTCTCTTCGTTTGGCTTGGGCAATATTTTTTTCTGCTTAGGATCTTGGCTGGTAATATTGAACTCTGGAATCTTATCAGCCAAGGATTTATTTTGAAATTTCTTCTTGATATTTCTCTGTAGCCTCTTAATCTTTGGGAGAATAAGACTGTCTTCCTTAATCGTCCCTTGGCTCCTTGTTTTCACGTTGGCTTCCATGACGTCCTTGTGCCCCTGAGTCTTTTCTTCTTCTGCATCGAATAAGGAAACAGAATTCCACAACGCCATTGTTTCCTCTTCATGTTCTTTAGTAGAAGTAGAAGCATCATTCTCTTTTCTCTCTTCATATCCCTCTTCTGTTAATCTAGAATCTAACAGTTGGTTCATGACCAAGGTCATTGAGTTTATCTATTGAGGGCAATTCTTTTCCAAATGAGGCTGTTGGTGGAAAGTGCAGAAATTTTCCATTCCTACTTCAGTTAAATTCATAGATGCAGTATTGTGAGGAGGAGGCTGGGACTGATTTTTATCCTCCCTTTTCTTATAATAGGGCCTATAGAACTTTTGTGCTTCTTTTTCTTTCTCCAAGTCTATGATTTTGTTGGACAGCTTTTGCAGCATTTTTGCCATATTTTCATAGTCTAGTGATTTCTCCTCCTTAGGCTTGGCGAACAATAAGGTTTTTCTTCCTGCCCCTTTCTCTCCTAACTGTTCAGGGTAATCTTCAACACTTTCTCTTTCTACCTCCACTACTTCTGCCTCTTCATAGGTTTCGGCCAAAGTAGGCTTGACCCTACCTTTTGCAAACATGGCCAAATTAGGGCCCAAAGCTGATGTGTAATATTCGATCAGGACCTTGTCTGACGGTTTTTCAGCGTCAGAGAAATTTTTAAGATATGCTGCAAATCTTTGAGTAAAACTGTGCACCTTCTCCTTTCTCTCCTTCTTCAACGCGCACAGTTCTTTCATGAGAGCTGCGTGTGTCTTTTGAACTGCATATTTACTTCTGAAAATTCTCTCAAAAGTATCCCAGTTAGGGATAGAATTAGCAGGCAACCCAAAATACCATGATGCTGCAGCTCCTTTAAGAGTATGTGGAAATAGTCTGCAAACCACATCTTCATGTTCCCCAGACTTCAATCCTTCTACCTCCAAGTAAAAAATTTGTAGGTTATCATCTACTAGTATCTTCTCATTGGGGTCGAACTTGGGCAGCATCTTATCAAAGGCTTGAGGTAGGTCATGTAAAGGAGGGGTTAGGTTTAGAGGTGATCTGGCTCTCCATGCGGGTGGTGGATTTGGTGGATTAGGAGGAGGTTGATTGGTGTTAACGCCTGCCATAAGTAGGTGTGGAGAGTGAGGAGGTGAGCCAATAGGAGTGTGAGTAGGAGAATTATGAGGGGTATTAGGGCCTTCTTGATTCAAAGGTAGCACAACTTCTTGTAAGGCAGTTTCCACAAGTTCTTCCCAGTATCCAACCAGCACTGAGTCTTCTACTATAGGACGATATTTCTTCTTATACTCTCTTCTGGGAAATTCAAGGATGATTGGAAATCCTCCAATCTTCTTTACATATTCCCCGGTGTGTCTTCTCAGGTCATTAACAACTTCGTTGCCAACAGAATATAAATGCTCTCTTTCTTCTGGAATTGGGTTATGAAATCTGCTGCTTTCAGAACTGTTACCGGTGGAATAATCTCGGGAAAACAGGTTTCCGTGGCCAGCCATGCACTGGCGGCCCTCCTTCTATCACCAAAAATGTTGAGACCAGGAAAATCGTAGGCAACAATAGTAAGGGATTCTCGCAAATCAACGTTCCCAACTAGGCCGTTGACTGTTTGGTGTAAAGAATTCATCCGGTTTGCGGTCCGGCTACCGTAGGTCAAGTAACAAAAACAAAGGGTTTTATTGGTCACGGCCTGGTCCACTGATTTTTTGTATTTTTTGACTTTAAATGTATGAAATGCATGTGCCTAACTAAATGTAGGGTGATTAAGATGCAAAGAGCAGTCACAATGTGATACGCAGGTTCTTACCTCTCGTCTTAGCACTCACAAGCATCCAAACCAAATACAACAAGAAAATGAATTAAGTATCTAATCTATCCCTAGGGAGCAAGGTTGTCATTCATTGGTGAGTAATACATTTGTACACGCATTGTGAAAAGTTACAGATAGATGACACTTCCTTCAGAACACATGAACAATTAAATATGTTTCAACAACCAGATAGCCAATCGTTTATGAACAACATTTATTACTCCCAATGGAAAACATCATAAAATAGACCGAAGAACATTCCAATAAGAACATAGGTTCAAGAAATTAGAACAATCTCACAGTCAATGAGACACAGCTGAAAATGAAATAGTTCCCCTTCAACGTTGCTCATCTAATTACATTTTATGCATTCCATATTGCACTTTCTCCAACAGGAAAAATTGCAGTTTCTCTTTGTAAAACAAAGTAGTTCCTCTTACAAGCAAACATTTACAAGTTTTTCCCAAGGGAAAAAGCCCTTTCTAGGTCCTATCTTTGCAGTATTTAAACTACACAGCAGATCGTTTGGGATGCCCCCAACGTGTGACTTTCCAGTCCCTCAAACGTTTCAGCTTCCTCTTCAGGCCACTTTGTCTTCCCATTTTATTTTCTATGAACGTTTATCTCTTGATCAGTAACTAATAGATCTTCTTGGTCTATGCCTCTGTCATTATTCGTTTTGTCCTTTTCTTCACCTTGTCTTCCTTGTGACCCTTTTGGTTTCAATTTGACCCAGCTACACCTTCACACCATGTCGCCCCAATAGTCCATCGATTTTTTCCTGCAATCCATCACTGTGCATCATTTGTTGGAATGGGATTTTAAACATTAAAATTATCCACCTGAAACGGTTAATCCACAAGAAAACAGCCAGGTGCATCCCTTGATTCGGAAAGAGTCTCGATTAAACCTTGGGCAGGAAAGTTCTAAATCGGGAGTCGAAAGGATTTGCCATCGGACAGGAAAATGCTTTCCTAGCCGCAATGGTGGAAAAGAAAAGGGTTAGAGTGACATCACATGCGAGTAGGAGGAGCTTTAATCGAAAGTTGGACGGTTTTACGTTTCGAAGGCTAAAGGACTTTCCCAGCTGCAATGGCAGACGGGAAGAGGTTATAACCATGCAAGACCTGTGAGCGGGAAAACTTTAAATCGGAAGTCGAAAAAGTTTGGACATCGGAAGCCAAAATACTTTACCAGCCACAACGGCGGAAAAGAGAAAGCTAAAGCCACGTGATGCACAGTCGAAAGTCGGACGGATTTATACTTCGGAAGACAAATTCCTTCCCCAGTCGCAATGGCGGAAGAGAAATGACTTTGGGTCCGCAGTTAAAACAGGTCAACATGCATCGGCAGTTGGAACGATTCATGCTTTGGACGGCTAATCCATTTGGGGTCCGCAATGGTGAAAGGGAGACAAGTTCTCAGTAGCTGATTTAACATAAGATGACACCCACTTGACTGAAAAAACACTAAGTGTTTGAACATCTTTAAGGATCAGCAAAGTTTAAAGTCATTCTTCCTTAGAAGCGGCAACCTTAAAGAACAAAAGGTTTGACTTTTCCTTGGCAAGTAAACCAAATTCACATCTGCTACCCAACACGAAAATCAATCACGGAAAAATTAAACAAGCTGAAAATCAATCCTCAAATCCACTCGAAAAGTAAGCATACCCAAAAGGCTCAAGAGTTCAATGATTAAAATCAATGTTAAATCATGAGGAGGGTCCCAAAAATTTAAGAAATTTGGGGAAAAACAGTTGCAGCTACAACAAGATGTAAGGGCAACTGCCATTCTCTAGGAGAATGGAGGCGCTTGGTCAGTTACCAGGTATCTCAGTCGAGGACTGGGGACCATTCTGATATGACTGATGGGATGTGTTCTCGTAGGATTAGATGTGAGTGCAAGCCCTTCCATCACTGTGAGCAGGATGTGTTCTCGCCTGGATGGATGTAAGTGCAGAGCCTTTCTGGAGCGACTAAGGGATGTGTTCCCACGTGCTCAGATGTAAGTGCTGAAATATTCCATCACTGTGATAGGATGTGTTCCTGTCTTGATGGGAGCCTTTCATCACTGTGATAGGATGTGTTCCTGTCTAGATTAAAGTGGGAAAATCTTCCATCACTGTGATAGGATGTTTTCTTGTCTGGATGGGAGTCTTCCATCACTGTGATAGGATGTGTTCCTGTCTAGATGGATGTGCCTTTCTGACGAGTAGGTCAGATGTAAGTGCTAAGCCTTTTCACAGATGTTAGTGATGTGATGTCTTATCATGCTGGTGAATGTGAGTGCTGGGCCTTTCTGATGTGATTATAGGATTGGTTCCTCTATGATCAGGTGTAAGTGATGGGCGTACCTTTCTGATGATTAGGTCAGATGTAAGTGCTAGGTGAATACCTACATGATGGTAGACCTACAACCAGCATGAAAAAGGGCTATCTCTATAGAGCTTCCTGTGACGAGAAGAATCATGAGATAGCACCAAGGATGATCCATATCGAGTGATGATTGAGATCCAGTGATGATAGCCAGTGATGATCTAGATCGAGCGATGATCGAGATCCAATGATGATGATCCAGCAGTGATGATCCAGATCCAGTCCAGTGATGTTGATCCCGAACAAGAGATGATCCAGATCCAGTGATGATGCTCCATGATGATCCAGACTGAGAGATGATCCAGATCTAGTGAAGATGACTTACAGATGAAGATGACTTATAGATAAAGATGACTTGAAGATGAAGATGAATTTGAAGATGACGAAGACCTGATGATGACCTAGATGATACAGAGAAGAAGACTTGTGCTGATAAATTATGTCAAGAGAATACCTTCCTAGTTAAGAGGGAGTGTTGATGTAATTGTAACTTCGGAATGTATTCACTTGTATTTCTTATCTATTGTAACCCGATGTTTATTCCAAGATGTATTTGAGTCATTTCATGCCCCAATGTTCCGACTGGAAAGTTTCTATAATGGGAAAGTCATGTCAAGTCATTATGGGTAACCCTCCTATTTGTAAAGGGTTAAAGTCCCCACAGTTGTAGGGCCCTTGGATTATTAGACTATCCTAGTGAAGTCGACCCTAGGTGAGTCATTGTAAGTTAGTTCAATAGTCCCCACCATTGTTTTACCCTCCTATTGGTCGGAGGAGGCAAAGTCCCCACAAGTGGTGGGGCACTAGGGTTATTATACACTCCTAGAGATGCCAGCTCTACTAAGTAATTTTTAAGTGAGGCCGACATGTTGGAGTGCACTTCAAGTGAATGGAATAATATAAATAGAGAGTGAGAGCCTCTCTATTTATCACTTTCAACACATCACTCACTCATTCAAGTGTGGCGCATTAGTGAGGAAGGAAATACACTGGGACTAGACAAGAAGAAGACTACTGCTGTCGAGAGTGCATCTTACTGTTTTGGGCTTTTACTGTTTTGGTGCTGATTCTATCTCTGAGGAATTTGCAGGGTTTTCTCCTTTATGGTTTCCCAGAGGAAAACTATTTGTGTCTCTTTTCTCTGGTGATGTGCTTATGTTTTATTGCTGCGCTTGTTACTCTCTCAGTGAAAAGATCCTAAGATCATAATGCTAGCTTATATGATGAAAAACTAACACTTCTTGTGAAAGGCTTCTAGCCTCATCTCCCTCTGAAACTAGAACCTCTCTAATCATGTAGGTGTCCAATTCATTTTCTTCAGAGAGATCATATACTTCCATGCTTAGAATTTTTCAACTTCACCAAGCTTATCATCAAGCTAATATGATAGATCACTTTGAAATGAGAACCTCAAATGAAAATAGCAAAGGATTAGATCTTACCGATTTGTCATAGAAACCCTAATTTTCAATGCTTGGAATATTTTAGATATGATTGGATAGAAATATAGATCTCTTCAAATGGAGCTGTCCAATGTACTCCTTTTTTGAAAACAGTGGAGGGAAGCTCCCAGAACAGGAAGCCCTAATTTTCCAACTTCTTCTGCAGAAATGCCTATTACTGTTTCTATGATATCTCTGAAATTACTGCTTCTATATGTATGAAATTTCTCACTGAAAAAACCCTGCATGTCCCTGATCCAACAACATATGTGTCATCAGAATTGGTTTTACCATTTGAGATTTATGATCCTTTTACCAAGGTGACCTGTTATAGGACTGTTCAGAACAGCGAAGCTGTACGGAATTTCACATGTCACTGGTTGATCTTCTGAGTCTGATATTCGAAACACCGAAATTAAAATCTGTTCCCTTTCTAGAAAATCATCAGGAATTCCATTTGGACCTTTTTATCCAAAGATATTTCAATTCTCCCCAGGTGTCCTGTTTAGGGATGAATTCTGGAAGAGGTTGGAACCCTAACTTAGAGGGATCATATCTCCCAAAATATAGTGAATCTGAGGCTGATTTTTGGATACAATGTTCATCCAGATTTTATCTTTAGCCTCTAAAAGTTTCAACTTCTAAGACATCGCCAACCTGGGAATATACCGACTGTACTGAAACTTATTAGTTTTAGTATTTAGGGTTTTTCAAGCTTGGGGTCAAAACTAGGGTTTGACTTTCCCGAAGCTTCACCCAACCAAATTTATTGATCCAGGTCTCTAAACTTCGGTTTTGATGAGGAGATAAATCCTATTTTTGTCTCACTCAGAAATTCCTCTTCTGCAGAAATCCCTAATTTCTGCATCGAAAAACTGAAAATGCTCGGAATCGAATTTCGCTTCTACAGAAAGATGCGCCCTTCAATGGAGAGTTATCCTAGCATACTTTTGCTGATGGATTGTGGAGAGAGACCCAAAAAGTAAGAATCCCTAGCTTCTGCAGCTGTACAATGTCTTCTTCTCAGGTTATCTCTGATACCATATTAGTTTCTCATCATATAAGCTAGCATTATGATCTTAGGATCTTTTCACTGAGAGAATAACAAGCACATCAATAAAACATAAGCACATCACAAGAGACAAGAGACACAAAGATTTTCCTCGAGGAAACAATAAAGGAGAAAACCCCGCAACTAACTTGACATGACTTGACATGACTTTCTCATTATAGAAACTTCCCAATCGGAACATCGGGGCATGGCATGGCTTAAATACATCCCGGAATAAACATCGGGTTACAATAGATAAGAAATACAAGTGAATACATTCCAAAGTTACAATTACATCAACATTAAGAAACCAAACGTTATCTATTTTGACAGTTTTATAAACTAAGGTTTTGCTTAGTGACATGTAGTACAATTTCAGCATGATCGGCTGAGATTTTGAAAAATGTGTTGAGTGAGTGCATGGAAATCGTAGTCATATTTCCCTTGCCAAAACACACTTTCAAGAGGAAACAAAACTCAATTCTGTCACTCAGTTTGGTTTTTATGACCCCGGTTGGAATTTGCTTGGTGTCCCTTAATTGCCTTCAGAAACAATATGAAACTCAACATAACTGGAAAACCATGTCACTGGTGGAAAACCCATCAATTTTGTTGGATTTGTGAAATCCACATACCACTAGTGGCACCTCTTTTTGTTAGATTAATGGACCGAAAGTTGTATATTTTGAGGGTTTTCTAAACTAGAGTTTTGCAAAGTGACGTGCAATGCAATTTTTGTATGATAGGATAAGATTTTCAAAATTTTCCCAACAAGTGCATGGAAATCATAGTCATATCACCCTCACCGAAACACACCTGTAGGAGGAAACAAAACTTAATTATGTTTCTCAATTCGATTTTTATGCTCTCGGTTGAAATTTGCTTGGTGTCCCTGAATGATTTTGAGAAGCGATATGAAACTTGCGATAACTCGAAAGCCAAGGCTCCTATGGACAAACAGTCAGTTTCCTTGGATTCATGGCATCTAATTATCACTAAAAGACCCCTTTTGGTGGATTAATGGACCGAACATTTTCTATTTTGATGGTTTTCTAAACTAGGTTTTTTCTTAGTGATGTGTAGTGCAATTTATACATGATAGGCTAATATTTTGAAAAATGTGTCGAGCGAGTGCATGTGAATCCCAATCATCTCTCCCTTTCCCAAACACACTTTTAGGAGGCAATGGAACTAAATTCCATTTCTCGATTTTGTTTTAATGCTACCGATTAAAATTTTCCTTGTGGGCCTTAATTTCCTTGGTGTTACGGAGAGAAATTCCTATGGCTTGGGGTACCACAATAGACAGCTTGACTCCAGAAATCAATCCTTTCCAATATGAAATAGAAATTAAATGTCTAACAATAAAGGATCAGACCTCATACCTTATTATGGACGGTTGAATTATATCCCCGTTGAGCTTTCCAACTTTAGCCTAAATTGATAGATTACTTCCTCAACAACAAGTAAACAATACAAGCATTCTATATATCATGGTGTTAGATCTATTCTAGCATATATAATCAATAATGTATAA
>LPNX010688226.1:157869-344182 GCA_001517045.1 Pseudotsuga menziesii
CATTATTGGACAGGAAAAGATATTTCTATTAATATAAATCAGAGATTACAAGATACAACCTCTGTCGGCATGTCTGTGAACCGGAGAAACTGAATCCCCCACTTGGGCCTCCACCACCTCAATCCTTCATCTCTCGATAGCAAGATTACTAGCAAAAGGAAATCTTGGGAAGAACACACTAGTGCTCCAAGGGACAAAGGGATGCAGACTCAAGCATAAGTTCCGCCAACAATGGACTATAGTTTCTTTGCTCTTAATTCTCTCTTCTTGCCTTCAATGTACCAATGGGTTCCTTATATATATTTTCAAAGGGGTAATGAAAGGTCAAATCCAAGCGATCTCAAGGCATAGGGAAGGCCAGGAGTCAAATGATTCGGATCCATGTCAAGGAAAACTCCAAAAGTATTTGGATTTTGTACACATCCCGATGTACGCGGTTTTAGTGGTCAAACCCACGTATATATGTGCTTATAGGTTTAAAAGTAACGTGTATCTTTTTTCACATGTTTTTAGGGATGATCAAGGAAACATCAAAGGACAAAAAATGGTCCATGGGGTCTAAGGAGTCTGCAGCGGGACAGGGGAAGGCCATACAAAGTGTGATTCACATGGAGTGGTGAAATCAGCTATAACAGATGCCCCCTAATGTGTGAGGTCAGAGGGGTCATACAATGGCCGAAATACATTATAATTCCATCCCATAAGTGAAGTGATGAAGGATCCAAAATGGAAGACCAACCACCCAATCAGCATAGTACAATAATAAAACTCTGCACATAACTGCAAATACATAAAGTAGTCTCGGATACATAAGAGTACAATGGCCATGAATAGGCATGATACAAGATATCCCATAAGTGGTCATCTCCACGTACAATATATATAGATCATAATCTCCATGATGAATATATATAAAGGACCATGATCTCCATAATGGATTAAGATATATAACAAATCAAGATCTCCATAGTGGCTAGAAATATCTGACATATACTGGAATCAAGTCATGAGAGCTGAAATCTCATGAACACTGGCACGATCAAGGAGGTAGCATATAAGAGATGCCACCAATATGGAAATTCTTATACACAAAATACTACGAGTACATGTCCTGCTATGTGAATAGAGGTGTCGAGGTCGAACATAGTAGTCCATCATCTGATTACTAGTCATTAATGTATACCATTAATAGACGCGAGATCGCCCACCGATAATGAAAATGGGAATCAAGGTACTAGAGTGCAAACTAATAAGTGTGAATAAATGTGTTGAGGTCAAACACTTGATAGGATCCATCAATTAGGGGACATTGATGTATTCCCAAAAACTGTCAATGGCGAGAGAACCTGCCACTGATGACTGCAAGTCTCAAGGCACTCAAAATGACTCTATATTCCAATCCCAGAATAAATGATCTGAAGTCGATGGGATGAAATCCACTGGAAGGAGGCCATTAAGGCATCCCCCATCATCCAACACGAGGTACTCAATGAAGCTGTATAATGTGGAAGGACTCGATCATAAGGTGCACGAACCAGTAACTGTACTGGGAATGGCCAACATGCAAAGTCAAGGTAACTGAGGAATGGCTAACTCAGGCTTCAACTTCCTTCGAACAAGAGAATAATGGTGTATTATGACTGAATGAAGGCAACATAAAATTGATATACAAACTGGGACATCTCTGCGACATAGGAGGCATCGACAGAGGCTCCATAGGGACTGGAAGCTTAACCAGTCGATAGAGATAAAATCAGATAAATGAGTATAGCTCCTAGAGTCAAAATATAACCCAACCAATGGATGTGAGATGCAGTGCTCTGTTCAAAGGCGACACAACTCGATAGCTACCACAGATAACATCTTTCATTGTCTGGCTTTTTGGTTTTTTGATTTGTTTGGACTTTTTCAGTTATTTAAAAAGCTTGAAAAAGAATAAAATTGCTTTATAGTTATAGACTAGGAGGAGACGAGTGTCATAAGGGAAAACAAACTAGTTCCAGGCAGTGGAACATACCTATGCTCAATGCAAGGATACATGTGTAGGATATCAACACTCGGGGAAGAATCCCCTCCTGGTAAAAAGGGAAACAAGCTATGAAGGATATAAAAAATGGCTCTGCATGGCTAGACATGAGACAATCTCGGGCTATATGGCTAAAAATAAATGTCAGGGAAGCCGGCATAAATCTCAATAAGGTAGTCAAAGCTCATGATAATGCATTCACAACTTGACATGAGGGAGTTCCGGGGAAATAGCCAGCATAAAGTTCAAGAGGAATATGAAGCTCTTGCTCAAAGTCATGGCAGTACTATACAAAGGACTCCCAGACCTAAGAGAGGACTCACAGCATGGGTACCAAATTCAAAGGGGAGCTAACTAGGGAACCCATGTATAGGAAAGCTCTACCATTCACATAGTACCACTTCTAACAATAGCATGAAGGTTCCGTGATACCATGGAATGGGTTTGTACCTAAGGTTAAAATGAAACAATCATAAGGTCATGCAAAATGCAAGTGGATATGAAATCCTAACCTATATGCCAGTTTAAACATGATACCTGTGATAGGAATGAACGGGTCAAAACCTCGAAGAGAGTGTACAAAAACTGGACCCTACATGACAACCATATTAGTCCAAAACAACCCAAAATAGTCAATAAAGAATCCAAACTAGAGGATATAGGGAGGAATGATCATGACAACTGCTCCCAAAGGAAACAATACGGTGAACGATGGGACATAAAAAGGAAAGTAAGGTGTATACCCAATGTTCACGCATCCATTACCAGCCCCATGAGGGTGACCACCGGTGTAAAGATCAAGCGAAGGGAATAAAAGTCCTCCACAAATGGAGTAGAGGATGGAATATGACCATTCCCAAATCTATGAGCATGGTAAGGGGCTATGATGCCCCCGAGTCTGACACCAAGGTCCGTATTAGGACCAAGGATGGGTGATAGAAGACTAGCCATGCCGAAAATAAAAGGACTTGAACTCAAGAGAGCATAAATATACTCAAGTAACTGCAATCCCAAAGGCCAACTAGAGCACAAAGAGCACACTCCTAAGAAAATCTACAGCCAAAATACAAGCAAACCAAGGGGAGGATATGTGAGCTCTCAAATGCAGTAGATATGTATCACCTGGGAGAGGATCGAAACTCCCATACACTACAAGCGGAGGTACGTAACCAATTATAGTGGCCCTCAGCTTCAACACATAAAGCGACTACACTGTCCAACCTCTACTTGGTCAGGACACTCACAGAATAACCTCTGCAAGTACCCCCTCGATAACCTAGGTAAGGCAAATAAGGTCACCTCAATATAATCAATGCTCAGGCAGATAGTCGCAGGCAGGATTGACCGTATGGGCAGGGTAGCAAAGCCTGAAACTCTCGAAAGAGCCCCCAGATACGAATACAATCCTGGAAATATCTCTAGTGCTACTTAGTTACAACTAGGGGTCATCCCAATCATAACAGCTCACACTGCGTCGTTCTTAACTCCCTTTTGAGAGGAGGATCCTAAGAAACACTGGTTATACAAAGGATTTTACACACTCACCTGGATAGACACATACATGTTGTTGTTTAGTGATCTTGGAGAATTTACTTATAATGAACTATTCCAAGACCCTAAAACCTAATCTTGTTGGTACACCCTATAAAAGAAAAGAGTGTAATTCATTTTAATTTAGCGTTGATTTTAATTGGCTGTAATTACTCAAAGGGAAATGATCGTGCAACTAATGAAGTTATGACTCAGCAGTGAAGTAAATATGCACACCATAACAAACAATGCTAAATGCAATCTTTGTCAAATGAAAAATAGGGTATGCCATTACATGAGATGCCTAAATATATATTCCTTTCTGAATGCCAATGCAATCCTTCCTATATGAAATCCTAAAAACAACCCTCATCCAAGCAATCCAATGCAAATACCTCCTCAAATCCATATATAAGATGCAACTAAGAGTGCAACTAATTTGTATTTTTCAATATAAAAGAATGAAAAATGAAATAAAAGTCATCTAAAACTCTCAATCTCTGCAGCAAGTATAAAAGACAAGCCCAGCAAGACACCGAGACAAAAAGAGTAATGCACTCAAAACATAAAGGAAAAATGACTAAAACTACTTTCAAAGAAAAATAAATGAAAAAGTGGTCTCTAGTCATAAAAGAAGCATCCAACAGAAAACATCAAACCCAAAAAAGACCCAACCACACTCACAACCCACCCAACAACTTCCCACAACATCAAACTCACCAAAAGGGAGGATGTACGCGATTGTTTAAAGAACAACTGCGTATATACGCGACTTTTGGCCAAAAACCTGCATGTATACACATATTTTGGCCAAAAACCTGCTTGTATACGTGACTTTTGGCCAAAAATCTGCGTATGTACACGACTTTTGGCCAAAAACCTGCGTATACAGAGAAGGCAGTGGTAAAAAGCAGGACAAGGGTCAACCCAATAAAGGGGAGTGCCAATGGATGAACATACTATAAAATGCAACCCAGAAATGAGGAGAAACAAAGAGCAAGTTAAGAATATCGATCCCATTGTGCCCGCAAACCCCAAATAAAAATAGGGAACATCCCCAGTGGAGTCACCAATTTTGTTATGGAGAGAAATTCCTATGGCTTGGGGTACCAGAACAGACAGCTTGACTCCAGAAATCAATCCTTTCCAATATGCAATGGAAATTAAATGTCTAAAACTAAAGGATTAGACCTCGTACCTTATTCTGGATGGTTGAACTAGATCCCCGTTGAGCTTTCCAACTTTAGCTTGAATTGATAGATTACTTCCTCAACAACAAGTAAACAATACAAGCATTCTGTATATCATGGTGTTAGATCTATTCTAACATATATAATCAATAATGTATAAGCATTTGACATAATCCAATGGATAAAATATTCATTCAAACACACATTATTGGACAGGAAAAGATACTTCTATTAATATAAATTAGAGATTACAAGATACAACCTCTGTCGGCATGTCTGTGAACAGGAGAAACTGAATCCCCCACTTGGGCCTCCACCACCTCAATCCTCCATCTCTCGATAGAAAGCTTACTAGAAAAAGGCAAGCTTGGGAAGAACACACTAGTGCTCCAAGGGCCAAAGGGATGCAGACTCAAGCATAAGTTCCACCAACAATGGACTATAGTTTCTTTGCTCTTAATTCTCTCTTCTTGCCTTCAATGTACCAAGGGGTTCCTTATATAGATTTTCAAAGGGGTAATGAAAGGTTGAATCTGAGCGATATCAAGGCATAGGGAAGGCCAAGAGTCAAGTGAGTTGGATCCATGTCAAGGAAAACTCCAAAAGGATTTGGATTTTGTACACATCCCGATGTACGTGGTTTTAGTGGTCAAGCCCGCGTATATACGTGCTTATAGGTTTAAAATTCGCGTGTATCATTTTTCACATGTTTTTAGGGATGATCAAGGAAACATCAAAGGACAAAAAATGGTCAATGGGGTCTAAGGATTCTGCAGCAGGGCAGGGGAAGGCCATACAAAGTGTGATTCACTTGGAGTGGTGAAATCAGCTATAACACTTGGGAAGCGATATTGAATTCACCATAACTCAAAAATCATGGCTTCGATGGAAAAACTGTTATTTTTGTTGGATTCATGAAATTTGAGTACTACTAGGGTGTTACACCTAAAGGTTGTCACGTTGCCTAATTCTCTAAAGTTCATAGGCCAAAACATCATTTGGAGGAATTTTCCGTTGCTAGATTCCCAATCCTAAGAGGTATGACACATTTTATCTATTGAAATAGAGCGTCAGTCAAGGATGACACCTTTTTCCTATTGACAGGAAGCATCAGTAATGCTTGTTTCACTTGGACAAAGAGCATCGACCCTTCTTGATTCATTTTTCTAATGTGCAAAAAGCGGCAACATTCACAAAATGGAAAAAAGATAACTTTCGAGTACCTTCTAGATTAAATTCCTCATGGAGGCTTATCCCAATTAATCAGGTTAGGCGAAAATTGAACCCCTAACCTCTAGGGATGAACACTCACCTTCCTCGTAAAAAATATCAACTCATTTGATCTCCCTTTTTCCTATATAAGCAAGCTCTCCCTCATGAATGAGGGGGTGGGGGTGTTGAAAGCTAGGTTTTCACATACATTCAAGCATACAGTAAACGCTCATACACAACTATCAAAATCGATCAAAGACAAGTATTTGTGAAGGGACATCCAATATGAATTTGTATTATCTTTGATTACTATTTATACATTATGAGAGAGGTTGGAGCGGTTGTACGTGGTCCAACTACTCATTTGTTAAGTTACATTTAACCTTTAAACAATATAATTACATGAGGACATTTAGGAGGTCAAGTGGCCCCCTCTACATCTCCCCCACAAACAAAATGTTTCTTCGTCCTGAAGAGAACAACGAAATATGTATCCTAATTCTCTTCTACTGCTGAATTAGTCCTCACTATGAATCAACCATGCATACCGGTCTGCATAGGTAACTCAGCCGCAACAGCCACCAGCTTGATAGAAAACACACGTGTACAAGGTTCGACTGTGACTGGTTACTCTTTTGCCTCCATCTTTTATCTGGCAGTAGTCCATTGAAGTCGCATCCTCTCACAACAACGGGAAACCATCTTCTTCCACAATGAGGTATTTTGGTTTAAAGCCTCATCCTGGATCATCTGACCGGCATCTCCATTAGTTTAGGCATGCGGGGTCTTTTGGCTCTTCAACTTTCTATGCCATTTCTCTGTCTTCTAGGTTTCTGAGGTCACAACCCAGGAACACTTTTAACATTTTGATATACTCAACACTGAGGGGCTTAAGCACTTTGTCATCATTTCTCACTGGAGCGCTTTGTTGTGTAGGTGAATGATATCTGCTTGAATGCCATCATCATCATCTCCTTTCACTATGAGATTTTAAGTTTCCTGCAAGCTTGTATTTTTTCTGCTCATGTGCATGGTCTTGGACATGATAAACTACTTGTATTTTGACTAACATGACTCGAATTACAATGGTTGGTAAGAGACCAACTTGATTTACATAAAATGTAGGGGATTTCCTGCCTCACAAGAGACTCACGTTTAACCCCCTCTTAACTTCAAAATATTTAAAGAAAATTCATATTACTATAATGACTGAGTCATAAAATTTAATTGACCCAACTATATATGACAAGTATTCGATCTAGACTAGAATGAGCATATCTCAGATGGTACAATTGTGAGTACCTCCCTTGTTTCTTCAGGACGAAGAAAGATTTTGTTCCTGGGGGAGATGTTGGAGGCACTGGTCAATGAGATGACTAGTCAAGTAGCCGACTAATTGGATATTAGGTCAGTCGTGTAAGTCATGTCGGTTGAACAAACTGGCAGGTAGTTACTTGTAACCGTTTGTAATCATATATATTAGGTTGTTGAGCCAGATGAGAACTTGGTTCAGTTTTTGTATATGTATGGACCCTCATGTGATTCTATAATATAATATGTTACTTCATTATCTATTCTTGTCTCTTGTGTATGTTATGATTATATGTTTCTATGTGTATTATTGGTAACCTTATGTGATCTATGAGATTACAACAGGGGGATAAAAAAAGTACCTTTATACTATTGTAATTACTCTAGGTGTTAGAGACAAAGAGTGTGGTTCTTGAGTGAGAGGATTGTAGAGTTTGTGGATCAAACCCTTATGGGGGGAGAACAACACCGAAGCTTGGTTGTAATCTTTCCATCTATTTCCATTAATGCAATATGTTTTCCCTTTCCTGTAAGGCTTTATGCAATAATCATTGTTTATTATCTTTCTCTTCGGTCATTGATATATATTGGCTTCATTATCTTGTATGTTTCCATTACTTTGTTGGCTCTGATCTATGCTAGTTATTCAAACATCAACTGAGCTAAGGATATACATCTGACAAGGATCATCTTCATTGGGAAGGTAAAGGTTTCATTATGATCAAGCTATCTTTCCAAATCTAGGGAGAGGATTTCATAATTATCTTTGCTTTGTTCTAGATCTATCCCATTTAGACTAGGGAAACAGTTCATGTCCACACCCACTGAGGATTTTTGCTAACATAGGGACACCTCTGTCCGGTGGATTCATGGACCTAAAGTTTTCTATTTTGAGGATTTTCTAAACTAGGGTTTTGTAAAGTGACATGGAGTGCAATTTTTGTATGATAGGCTAAGATTTTGAAAAACGTTCCTAGCAAATGCATGGGCATCGCAGTCATCTTGTCCTTTCCCAAAAAAACATACAAGAGGAAATGAAACTCAATTATGTTGCTTGATTTGGTTTTTATTCTCCTAAAAACCAAGGCTCAGATGGAAAAAATTTCAGTTCTAATGGATTTATAATAGCTAAGTACCACTAGAAACACACCTTCCCATTGAATTCATGTACCAAACATTGTTTATTTTGATGGTTTTCTACACTAGGGATTTGATCAAAGACGTGTAGTGTGATTTATTCACGATAGGCTAAGATGTTATAAATATGTCAAGTGAGTGTGCATGGGCATCATTTTCCTCTCACCATTTCCCAGACACACCAGAAAGAGGTAGCATCGCTCAATTTTGTTGCTCTATTTGATTTTTATTGCCTCAATTAGAATTTTTCCCGGTGTACCTTAATGGCTTTGGAAAACAAGATGAAACTCACCATAACTAAAAAATTGAGGATCAAATGGATAAACTATCACTTTATTTGAATTAGAGATATCCTAGTACCATTAGAGACACCCTTGTTTGGTGTCTTCATGGACCAAACGTTGCTTATTTTGATAGTTTTCTAAACTATAGTTATCCTCAAAGACATACAGTACAATTTTTGTACTATAGGCCAAGATTTTGAAAAATGTGTACAACGAGTACGTGGACATCATGGTCATCTAACCTTTGCCCAAACACACTTGTATGAGGAAACAATACACAATTTCATTGCTCGATTTGGTTTTTATGCCCCTAGTTGAAATTTTCCTAGCATCCCTAAATGGCCTTGGGAATCAAGATGAAACTCGCCATAACTCGAAAACAAAGGATTTGATGGAAAAATTGTTAGTTCTTTTCGATTCATGACATCCAAGTACTGCTAGGGACCCCCTTTTTGGTGGCTTCATGGACCGAACGTTGTCTATTTTGATGGTTTTCTAAACTAGGGTTTTACTTAGTGACGTGCAGTGCAATTTCTGCACCATATGATAAGATTTTTAAAATTTTAGGGACCAAGTTTGTGGGAATTGTATTCATCTATGCCTTTTCCAAACACACCTACAGGAGGAAGCGAAACTCAATTCCGTTGTTCCATTTGGTTTTTATGTTGTCGGTTGAAATTTTCCTAGTGTCCTTGAATGAATTTGTAAGTGAGATGAAACTTTCCATAACTCAAAGACCGAAGATCCAATGGACAAACAATCATTTATATTGGATTTGTGACATCTGATTACCAGCAGAGACACGCTATTTGGTGGTTTCATGGGACGATGTTATAGCAGATTTCACCACACTAGGTGAATCACACTTTGTATGGCCTTCCCTTGTCCCGTTGCAGACTCTTTGGACCCCATGGACCACATTTTATCCTTTGATGTTACCTTTATCATCCCTAAAAACCATATAAAGAATAATATATGCAGCTTTTACCCCGATAAATGCGTACATATGTGGATATATCCCCGATAACTGCGTACATCGGGATGTGTGCATAAATCCAAATCCTTTTGGAGTTTTCCTTGACTTGGATCCGACTCATTTGACTCCTGGCCTTCCATATGCCTTGAGATCGCTCGGATTCGACCCTTCATTATCCCATGTGAAGCTATATAAGGAGCCCCTTGGTACATTGAAGGCAGATAGAGAGATTGAAGCGAAGAAACTATAGTCCATTGTTGCCAGGATTGATACTTGAGTCTGCATCCCTTTGTCCCTTGGAGCACTGTTGTGTTCTTCCCAAGCTTGCCTTGTACTAGTGAGCTTGCTATCGAGAGATGGAGGATTGAGGTGGTGGAGGCCCAAGTGGGGGATTTATTTTCTCTGATTCACAGACGTTCCGTCAGAGGTTGTATCTATCTTGTAATCTCTGATTCATATTAATAAGAAACATCTTTTCCTATCCAATGATGTGTATTTGATTTCATGTTGTATCCATTGGAATGTATCAAATGCTTTTACATTATTGATGTTATATATGCTAGAATAGTTCTAACACCATGATATAGTATGCTTGTATTGTTTACTTGTTGTTGAGGCAGTATTATATCAATTCAAGCTGAAGATCAGAAAGCTCAACGGGGATCTACTTCAACCGTCCGGAATAAGGTACGAGGTTTGATCCTTTAGTGTTAGACAGTTTATTTATATTGCATATTGGGAAAGATGGTGTTCTGGATTCAAGTCTGTCTATTGTGGTACCCCAAGCCATAGGAATTTCTCTCCGTAACAAAATTGGCGACTCCACAAGGGAGTTCCTAGTAGTTGTCCTTTGGGGGTGATTTTCTTGGCATTCAATGTACTTGAATTGCTCTTTCTCTCTAGTTTCTGTGTTGGGACTTGGGGCATGTATGCCTGGTAGAGTCTGATTGGAGTGAAGTCTATCTCAGTCTACATGTTTTCCTTGTTTTATGCACCTTTTTCTTCCTGTACGTGGGTTTTTGACTTACAGTCGCGTATACACGTATACATCTGTTATAGCAGATTTCACCACACTAGGTGAATCACACTTTGTATGGCCTCCCCCTGTCCCGCTGCAGACTCTTTGGACCCCATGGACCACATTTTATCCTTTGATGTTACCTTTATCATCCCTAAAAACCATATAAAGAATGATATACGTGGCTTTTACCCCGATAACCGCGTACATCGGGATGTGTGCATAAATCCAAATCCTTTTGGATTTTTCCTTGACTTGGATCCGATTCATTTGACTCCTGTCCTTCCATATGCCTTGAGATCGCTCGGATTCGACCCTTCATTATCCCATGTGAAGCTATATAAGGAACCCCTTGGTACATTGAAGGCAGATAGAGAGATTGAAGCAAAGAAACTATAGTCCATTGTTGCTAGGATTGATACTTGATTCTGCATCCCTTTGTCCCTTGGAGCACTGTTGTGTTCTTCCCAAGCTTGCCTTGTACTAGTGAGCTTGCTATCGAGAGATGGAGGATTGAGGTGGTGGAGGCCCAAGTGGGGGATCCAGTTTCTCTAATTCGCAGACGTGCCGTCAGAGGTTGTATCTATCTTGTAATCTCTGATTCATATTAATAAGAAACATCTTTTCCTGTCCAATGATTTGTATTTGATTTCATGTTGTATCCATTGGAATGTATCAAATGCTTTTACATTATTGATGTTATATATGCTATAATAGTTCTAACACCATGATATAGTATGCTTGTATTGTTTACTTGTTGTTGAGGCAGTATTATATCAATTCAAGCTGAAGATCAGAAAGCTCAACAGGGATCTACTTCAACCGTCCGGAATAAGGTATGAGGTTTGATCCTTTAGTGTTAGACAATTTATTTCTTTGTATATTGGGAAAGATGGTGTTCTGGAGTCAAGTTTGTCTATTGTGGTACCCCAAGACATAGGAATTTCTCTCCGTAACAGAATTGGCGACTCTACTGGGGAGTTCCTAGTAGTTGTCCTTTGGGGGTGATTTTCTTGGCATTCAATGTACTTGAATTGCTCTTTCTCTCTAGTTTCTGTGTCGGGACTGGGGGCATGTATGCCTGGTAGAGTCTAATTGGAGTGAATTCTGTCTCAGTATGCCTGTTTTCCTTGTTTTATTCACCTTTTTCTTCCTGTACGTGGGTTTTTGACTTACAGTCGCGTATACACGCGGGTTCCTCTGGGATTTCCGCGTATACACATGGGTTTACTGTGAACAGTCGCGTATACCCTGGTTTTTTACCTTTTTTTGGAGGATAGTGGGTTGTCGGTTAATGCTGTTAGTTGCTGAGTCTCCTTTGGCACTGCCTGAGTCTGTTTTGACCTCTGTTTCTGACTGGAAACGTTTTTTTTTAGCCTAAATTTTTCTTTTAAAAAAGTTCTTGTCATGGCATTTTCGATTTTTTGTTTGAGATTAGTGCATTAGAGTTCTTTTACCTTGGTCTTTTGCTTGGATGCTGTTTATGTGTGCTTGCAGAGTCTAAGGGTGGTAGAATCATTCTTTTGCTTTTGCATCTCTTATATTCAAAAAAATACAAAAATATTTGCTTATCATCATGGATTGCATTTTTCACTTTGCATTGTACTTGCACTAGCTCTAGATTTGCTTTGGAGCACTAGTTAGGAGTTCATATAGGAAAATTTGCATTGCATTTGAAGAAAAATTGTGCATTCACGTAGTACGCATACCCTATTTACATGGACACAATGCATTTGCATTGATTGTTAAGGTGTGCATTTTACTTCTTGTTGCGTCATAACACCACTAGTTGCACGACCATATCCTATCTTTGAGTAATAAAGCCAACTAACTTCAACGCTAATTAAAATGAATTACACTCTTTTCTTTTCTAGGGTGCACCAACAAGCTTAGGTTTTAGGATATTGGAATAGTTCATTGTGAGTTAATTCTCCAAGATCACTAAACAACAACAACTAGGTGTCTGTCCAAGGAGTGTGTGAAATCCTTGGTATAACCGGCGTTCTCAGGAAGATCCTCTCAAAAGGGAGTCAAGCACTAGGCAGTGTGAGCGGTTGTTGATTGGGATAACCCCTGGTCGGTAACTGTGTAGCACCGGCGATATAGCCAATATTGTATTCATATCTGGGGGCTCTTTCGGGAGTTTCGGGCTTTGCTACCCTACCCATATGGTCAATCCCTCCTGCGACTGTCCGCCTGAGCATTGATTATGTTGAGGTGACCTTAGTGACCTTACCTAGGATATCGAGGGGGTACGTGTAGAGGTTATTCTGCATGTGTCCCGGCCAGGTTGGGGTCAGACAGCATACTCTCTTTACGCGTTGAAGCTGAGGGCCACAATAATTGGCTTCGTACCTCCGCTTGTGGTGACAAGGGCCTCTCAAGCCTCTCCTAGGCTAGACATACCGGCCACATTTGGGAGCTCACTTATCTAGCCCTTATTTGCTTGCATTTGGCTTTAAATTTATTAGTGATTGCTCTGTGCACGCTAGTTGGCCTAGGGTTTACGTAGATAGAGAGTCTTTGCTATTTTTTGAGTCATTGTGGATTCAAGTGCGGTTCCGCGCTGTTCTCGTCGGTTAAGAGGCCTTCCGCCTTCTACTTCTCCTCCTCCTTTAGGAGAGAGACCTAGGAGGACTATGTCACACACTGATTCACACACCATGGAGGATCATTCAGAGACTATTCCTGAGCCACCTCCTCCCATTCGTGTTGACGATGGGGATTTTACTCCTAAATACGATCCTTCACCTGAACTAGTTGAGTTCGGTCCTATGATTTCCTAGATAGGATCTTTGGATGATAGACCTACTCACCCTAGGGCTGATTCCCCATTGACACATTACCGGTATGGAATGCCGGAAGATGCCGAGACTCACTTTGAACCTGCCAGTACTAGTTACGGTGGTTATGTTATGACTGGTTTTCTTGAGCACAATTTGACATTTCATGTCGAATCTGATTCTGAGCCTAGCACTATGCCTGGGGGAAATCCCATTCCTTACCTTGCAGAGAAGTTTGGGAGTACTAGTCACATTGCACCTTCCATCCCAGTGGTGGAAGCTACATCTCATCTCCCTCCTAGGTCTAGGGTTAGTGATCCGATTAGGATACCAGGTCCTAGACGAGTGACGATAGGCACTAGTACATATCTTATTACTGAGATCCCTTCATCCTCGGTTCCGAGTTCTTCAAATGTACATCCTCCACCTTATCCACATGGTCCTTCGAGTCGATATATGGCTACAAGTCAGGTCCGTACTGTGGTCACTAGGCCGATTGTGTCTCAAGTTCATATACCACCCGTTGCTTCGGGAGGCTATATTCACCTGTCTAGTGGTCAGCTTGTCACGTCCGAAGCATATATACCTACTTCTGGCATGTATGTTCCCCCTTCCAGAGCTTATCTTCCTACCTATGGAGTCTCCCATGGGACATCGCATGCGATGACCTATGGACCCTATTATGGGACGCAGTATGGACAGGTTCCTTCACCTTACGGAGGCGGGTATCAACAACTTGCTTATTCTCCCAACTATGGCTTCGTAGCTCCTACTAGTCAAGGTCCAACTTACTATGGTACTTTCACGCCACCCTATACGGGTCAGACAGGAGGAGGACACTATGGCCAAGGCCATGGTGGTGCCCAAACCTATGTGAATCAGGGAGCGGTCCATCGACCTCATCATGCTAAGCTCCCTTTCCTCGCGACACTCAACCTTCCTGACTTATCGAGACTTACGAATGATCCCGTTGCTCATGACCCGGCTCGGTCGGCTGTCCCTACCAAGCTTCCTTCGGATATACCTAAGTTCGAAGGCAAACCGGAAGAGGATCTGAGTGAACACGTTACCACGTTTCACCTTTGGTGCTCTTCGAATTCGTTACATCAGGACTCAGTCCGCTTGTGACTATTTCAATGCACCCTCACAGGGCTTGCTGCGAAATGGTATATAGAGTTACCAAAGGGAGCCTTTACCTTGTTCGACGATCTTGCGATGACTTTCCTTAATCACTTCCAACTACCAGTACGGTATGATGTTGGTACTGAACTCTTGTCGACATTTCGGCAAGATAAAGCCACCCATATTTCTGATCATATTTAGGAGTGGCGTAGACGAAAGAGATTAATTAAAGCCTTTATACTGCCGGAGTTCCTTCTCGAGTGGTTCCTTAAGTCTTTATTGCCATATATTTCAAAGGATGTTTCCACATCTAGAGTGCAGAATGAGGAACGGGCCATCTTTAGGGTGCAGGAACTGGACTTGGTGTATGCTTAGTCCAGTTTGTTGTATGAGATTATTCCTGACGCTCCTCGTTCTAGTTTCGATCCCAAGGTCAAACCTGGACCACATGCCGATGGCATCGCAGGATGTGCGAGTGCTAAACCTGCAGATTCGGTTGCAAAACAAGTTAGTTAGTTGTCGCTCAACCAATCTGCTTCGGGTCAAGCTACGGCTTCGGCTCAACCCGCCCAAACGGTGAGTGTACTTTCTGTGCAATCGTCGGACCAGAAGGGTAACCAGCAGCCAGGACGGAATAAGAAAAAGGGCAAGAATAATAATCGAAAGGGTGGGAATAAAAATGAGAATGCTACTAATAATGGCAAGAATGGTCAGAATGCTGGGGGGGACAAGCAAGTGAAGCGTAAATTTAAATTCCCTTGCAAGCTGTGTAAGGAAGATCATCTCACTTACTTGTGCCCTCGAATTGATGAAGCTTCGAGGCTGTTAGCACAAGGCCCAACTGTGCTAACAAACCCTTTACCACATAACCAGAATATGAACTCGAAGTCCCAGGAGCAATCTAGTGTGAATGATCCACTTGAGACTAGTGCTCATGGGTGCATTAACATGGTCCGTGCTGCTAAGGTTGTGACTCATGTGAAATATTATGGATCGTCACAACCCAGCCCAGGAAAAGAACTTGATCCACCAAGAAATCCTTTGCGCATTGAGAAACCGGCCGATAAACCGGTGGATAAACCTATGGATAAACCTAAAGTTGCACCTCGCATTCCTAAGGGGGTACTTAAGCGCTCGGGGAATAATCCAAATGCCTGAGCCTCCCAAAATTATTCAGTTGTCAAGGACTTGGGCCATACTCCTTGTGCGATGTCTGCATTGGAGGTGCTTCAGAGTTGTCCTTCATAAAGGAAGGCTTTGCTTTCTGCTCTTGGTGTGAAAGGTGATGATTCTTCCTCAATGATCAAATTTGAAACTGCAGGACATTAGCCTCGCTTGACCTACTATGTGTCACTTTTGTTACATGTAGAATGCCTGAATATGGTCATCAAGTGCACTGTGATTGACGAGGGCGCTGCTGCTTCTGTGATGTCTTTGCCTTGTTGGAAGGGTCTAGGTTCTCCTGAGCTGTCGAAATCAGTGACTATATTAACTGCTTTTGATGGGAGATCTTTTAGGCTGCACGGCATCCTTCCCTCTCTTAAGGTCCATTTGGGGGGGAAGACTGTTGCGATAGAGGTTGAGGTGGTTGATGCGCCACTTGACTACAATCTCTTGCTGGGTCGGAATTGGATGTATAGTATGCAAGCCGTTGCGTCTTCCTTGTTCCGCGTTGTATGGTTTCCTCATAATGGGAAGATTGTAATGATTGATCAGATGTCATTCAAGAATTCCCCTGTCACCGCATCTTCAGGAGCTTCGGTCCTGATCGTTGAACACTCTCAGTCGGCAACTGGGAGTGTGGGTGTAGGTATGTATCCGTCCCTTATGGGAAGCTTTAGTTCTCCTACATCGATCCTCATGATAGGATCTATTTTCTGTAAGGCTTCGTCTTCTACGACCTTGGTGTCTTTTCGCACGACTCATATGGAAGATCCTTGGGTTCTTCCTACACTAAGTACCTCTAGTGAGCCTATCGAAACCAACGTGCCGCTTCCTGCAACCATGATTGCTTATCAAGCTAGTCTTCCTAATGTTGCAGAGCCTCGTTCTTCCCATTCCCAGATAGAGGAGGAAGACCCCTATGTGCTTCCGGCATGGGCAGTACAGTCTTCTCATGCCCACGACTTACTGGATATAGTTTTCCCTTCCGATGAAGCGATCATCGAGGCTATGTCGGGTGTTGAGCTGCCATGGGAGGAACTTCATCATGGATCATATTTCCTTCCACCGCTCGACCGTTTGGAGCATGAGGATTATAGGGAGATTCTTAGTCAGATACTTGGTAGCCCCATGGTTCCATTAAGCTCTCGTGGTCAGATGGCTGATGGAAACATGGTGAACATATCTTCCATGATTGCTATCAACATCTCTCGAAATCCTAGCGCCATTGAGAATGTGTATCTTGGAGCGGAATGTTCCCAAGCAGAGATTCTCGAGTATACCGAGCTATTCAAGGAGTTCCATGATGTTTTTGCTTGGTCTTATGATGAGATGCCAGGTATCGACCCTTGGATTGTCGAACATGAAATTAAGACTTACCCCAATGCTAAACCTGTTCGACAGGGTTTACGCACCGTGAATCCTAGAAAAGCACCCGCCATTAAGGCAGAGATAGAGAAATTGTTGAAAGTCGGTTTCATCTATCCTGTTCCCTTGATGGAGTGGGCTTCAAACCTCGTTCTGGTGGATAAGAAGCAGGGAGCGATCCGAATATGCACTGATTTCCGCAATTTAAATTGTGCATGTCCTAAGGATAACTTCCCCACACCATTTATAGATCAGATTTTGGATGAGTGTGCGGGTAGCGAGGTGTTCTCCTTTATGGATGGCTTTTCCGGGTATAATCAGATTCAGATAAAACCTGAGGATCAACACAAGACTGCATTTATTTGTCCTTGGGGAATGTTTTCATATCGGAAAATTCCTTTCGGCCTTAAAAACGCCGGAGCTACATTTCAACGGGCCATGACCTTGATTTTTCATGATCTCAAGTCTATTATTGAAGTATTTTTGGATGACCTCGCTGCTCATTCTTATATGAGAATGCGTCATCCCTATCACTTGAGATTAGTGTTCGAAAGATGCCGGCATTATTCGGTTCGATTAAACCCTCATAAGTGTATCTTTTGCGTAAAGTCAGGTCGCTTACTAGGATTCATCGTTTCTAGAGAGGGGATAAGAGTCGATCCCTTAAAGGTTGAGGCAATAATTCAGTTGTCTCCCTCGAAGAACATTCGTCATATTCAGTGTTTTCAAGGCATGGCAAACTTCTTACGAAGATTTGTGGTCAATTTTGCCAATTTGACTAGAGGCTTCATGCATCTCTTGAAGAAGGATACTCACTTTGAATGGGATGAGCGAGCCCAGGAGTCCTTCGATGCACTTAAGCGAGCTCTAGCATCGGCCTCGGTGATTAGTACTCCGTATTATAGCCATGATTTCCTATTATATGTGGCCACATCTTTAGAGACGATTGGTATGGTATTGGTTCAGGAGTATGAGGAGCTTCAGGAGCATGTCATATATTATCTGAGCCGAAACCTTATTGACGCAGAGATTCGTTACTCTCATGTCGAGAAGATTGCCTTAGCAACCGTACATGCCGTTCAGCATTTGAGACATTATATCCTTCTTCACCAGACCTTGGTAGTGGCCCATGTCAATCCGTTTCAGTTCGTCCTCACACGAAGGATGATTGGGGGAAAGTACAATAAATGGATTGTCATTCTGCAAGAATTTGATCTCGAATTTGTTTCGGCAAAATCAAAGAAGTCGTTAATTTTTGCAGAGCTTATATCAGATTTTCCAGGCGAGGCCGAGGAGGAGGTTTGTGAGGATACGTTGGTTGATGAGCATATATTCTTGATCTCAATGTCTGACCAATGGTATGTAGATATCATAGTATATCTGCAAACACAGAGGACCCCTACTCACCTCTCACGAGATGAGCGACGTCGATTACGCCACGTCTCTAAGAACTACCTTATAGTGGACAATACCTTGTACCGCCGTGGGGTAGATTCCATTTTACGACGTTGTTTAACTCATGAGGAGGCTGAGGTTGTGCTGAATGATTGCCACAGTGGGGCGTGTGGTGGTCATTTATTTGGGCTTTCTACAACTCAAAAGATTTTGAGAGCGGGTTATTTATGGCCGTCGATCTTTAAAGATTGTGTTGATGCAGTCAAGAGGTGCCACCCTTGCCATGTGTTTGCACAAAATATGCGCTTGAAGCCTACCCCTTTACATCCCATTATCGCCGCCAGTCCCTTCACCAAGTGGGGGCTCGATTTTATGGATTGCACCCCAGCTTCGGCTGGGGGGCACCATCATATTATAGTGGCTGTGGATTATTTCACGAAATGGGCTGAGGCAATGCCTACAGTAAAATCCGATGGTGAGACAGCCGCTCATTTTGTATTCAACCAAATCATTACTCGGTTCGGGATTTCGAAAGAGCTAGTCACTGACCATGGCTCGCACTTTCAGAACCGTATGATGGAAGAGTTGGCCTCCAATTTAGGGTATAAGAAAGAGCACTCCTCTTCTTATTACCCCCAAGCGAATGGACAGGTTGAAGCAGTGAATAAATCACTTAAGTCCATTCTCCAATGAACCATCGCACAAAGCAAGACGAATTGGCATATTATGTTGTACCCTGATTTGTGGGCATATCAAACCGCAGTAAAGACTGCCACTGGTTTTTCTCCATATCATCTTGTGCATGGAGTGGAGTCGATATTGCCGGTTGAATGTGAAATCCCTTCGTTGAAGCTAGCTGTGGAACTCTTACCAGACACTTCACCTTTGGAGGAGCGTTTGGTCCACCTCGAGCAACTTGATGAGCAGCGTCGAGATGCCTTGGTGGCTCTAGAGGTTAATAAACGTCGCCTTAAGGTCCAGTACGATAATTCTGTCCGTCCAAGAGTGTTTAGTGAAGGAGACTTGGTCCTTTTGTGGGATCAATCGAAAGAACCCTTGGGGGTAGGGAAGCTTAATCCTATGTGGCGTGGTCCTTATGTGGTTAAGCATGTCTTAGAGAAGGGTGCCTATGAGTTAGTTGATTACGAAGGTACAGCTTTAGCGAAGCCTAGAAATGGGCTATATCTCAAAAAATACTATGCATGATCTTTAGCCAAGGCTGTTTGTTGTATATTATTGTATAGCTTTGCATAGTCAGGTCTTTTTTATTATCGTGATCAGGTTTGTGATTAGTTTCTGTTTCTTTTGGAAAATGTCAAGGGAATATTCCATCTACATAGGATTCACGGATGGTGCAAGCCATCACACTCAACACTCAACCTCTGCTGCTTGGGTGATTTATACTCCTATGGGTCAGGTACTGTCTTCAGGAGGTGTATGTCTACGGCCATCTTCCAACAATGTTGCTGAATATAGTGCCGTTATTGAGCTTCTACGGGATGCCATTTCACATGGTGTTCTATCTCTTGAGGTATGTCTTTATTCAGAGTTAGTAGTGTCACAACTAAATGTTTTGTACCATGTTAGAGATCCAATGTTATTGAGAAGATTCTTGCAAATGAGATTGCTAGAACAACAATTTGAGAGTATAACATATATACACATTCCAATAAATGATAATCAAGTTGCTGACTCATATTCTAACTATGTTTTAGATTGGCATTTGTCTCATTCATAATAAATTAATCATAAACATTTTTTACACATGTAAATAAATAAACCGATCACCATAAAACTTTTTTATATATATAAAAAATGTGGTAATACATAGTGTCATATACAAAAGTGGAGCTTTCAAGGATTCCATATAATACACGGCTGTACAAAAAACATATACACTCCCAGGCATCTAATCCTGTGGAGGAGGGTTGTGATCATGATACGTCACTACGGCTCTAGCTAGCTGTAGAATAAACACACCCATGCGCATGGAACACCCACCACCTGTCGCTGCATAGCCTCAGGCAAGTCCTTGACTTGCGCCATGGGAACCCTATGAGTCAACCGGACGAAGTTGGTATGAATGTTCTGGAGCATCCGCTCCGCATCCACACCTGTGATGTCATCCCCTCTTCCCCTCCGTATATGACATGGGAATCCCTCCGGTCGTCGTGGCCCAACATCTGCACATGAATGGTAGATGTCACTATGTGTTGTCACCCAAAAACATGTCTTTTTGATTTCACATAATCAAGAAAATACAAAAAAAATTAAATAACTCAAAAAATTTAAAAAGAGTGAGATTCGAGATTCGGTACCTATCTCTCCGTATGCCACTCTTGGTGGTAATGGCATGTCCGGATCCCCCCGGAAATCTATCCCTCCATAGGGGTAGTCATCTATGGAAACAATCTGTCATCGCCACCATGGAAAGAAGTCAGCTAGATAGGGGTTGGCCACCCTACCACCCCCCAGTCTGCGCATCGCATCTGCCCAACGCCGTTGGGCCAGATATCAAACCCCGTGAAGAGGAACATCCACTCTAGGGCTCAATCTTGGTACACGCTCGAATAAGAATGTACTCAAAATGTTGTTGAACCCGAAGTTCCGTATCCTGCCTGCCTTACACTCGTTGAGCTGGTGTTTCATGTTGCCCAGTAGTGTAGTGCTCCAGTCATAGATGGTCGGTCTCATACACTCCACCGCATAGAACATCAGTGGCCGCGAGGCCTGATGGAGTGAGGCTAAGCCTGCTATCCTGCCCAGCGTCAGTAGTATGGCCTTTAGGCCTAGTACCTGTATAGCATTAGTGGGGACTTGGCTCCCCACCTTCTCTGTCTCTGGGTAGCAGTATATAGCTACATACTCATCGATAGTAAGCCCGCCGCCCGGCCCACCTCTGGAATGAAGGTTCACCACCTCCCCCCGTCTTGATAGACTTGTAATGAAGTATATGTCTTCCACCTCTATGGTGAGAGACATCCCATCTATCCGGAAAGAATCTAAGTCTGGATCCCAATAATCCACTAGCATCTCTAGAAGTCTTGTTTTGGCCCTCAAACCACCAAGACACCAGAACTTATAGAGTCCACATGCTCAGAGAGCTTGTTGTGCCCTTGCATCGGCCCTTACAGCTTCCTCTACTTCACTGTGCTCACACTCTCTCCACTCTAGCACCATCCTGCATGAGAAACCATCAATTTTTCCATTAGATTCTTAAAAATCCACTTGCACAGTGTCATACGCGACTGTTTTGCAAACATCTACGTATGTACGCGAGTTCTGGCCTCTTTTCCGCGTATAGCCAGCCCTATACGTGGAAAAAGCCTCGATACCCGCGTGGGCCGTAGCGCTCATGTAGAGTTGGATTTTACACCTCATTTGACCATGAAAACTTGTAAAATTATATTGAAATGCAAGCTGAGAGCATGAGTAAATACCTGGAAGAAACGGTTGTGAATTCTGCCGGCTGGATCTCCTGGAATTTGCAGTTGAAAATCAGAGCTCCAATGGGTAAAAGTTTCAAATGATTTCTATTTTTTACTATTTATAGAAAAAATTTCAAATATTTGAAAATTTTTACCCCCTTTTATATAGTTTTGATTGTTTCTAACCATTTTGGACCGTTTTCAGTGCTGTTTGAGCCGTTGGATTGACCCATTTGTACTGATCACAGGTATAACGTCTACACTGGCATATAGGTTAGGTTCATTACCATTTTCATTTTGCATGACCTTATGACCATGTCACCATGACCTTAGGTATGAACCCACTCTATTATGTCACGGAACCTTCTTGCTGCTATAGAAGTGGCATGATACGAGTGGTAGAGATTCACCTTACACGGGTACCCTAGTTAGCGCCTTATTTGCATTTGGTGCCCATGCCGATGTTTCCTCCTCTAGGGTGTGGGAGTCCGTTGTATAGTACTGCCATGAGATTTAGCAAGAGCCTCATACTCCTCTTGATCTTATGATGGCCAGTTTCCCTCCGGACTCCCCTTATGTCAAGTTGTTAATGCATTATCATGAGCTTTGCCTACCTTATTGAGCTTTATGCCGACTCCCCTGACATTGCGTTTCAGCCATATAGCCCGAGCTTGTCTCATGTATAGCCATGCAGAGCCATCTTTTATATCCTTCGCAGCTTGATTTCCCTTTTTACCAGGAGGGGATTTTCCCCCGAGTGTCGATATCCTACACATGTATCCTTGCATTGAGCATAGGTATGTTCCAATGCTTGGAACTAGTTTGTTTGCCCCGATGACACTCGTCTCCTCCTAGTTTGTAACTATAAAGCTAGTTTATTCTTTTTTCAAGCTTTACAAATAACTGAAAAAGTCCAAAAAAATAAAAAAACCAAAAATCCAGACAAGGAAAGATGTTATCTTTGGCAGCTGTCGAGTCGTGTCACCTTCGAACAGAGCATTGTATATCACATCCATTGGTTGGGTTATAGTTTGACTTTAGGATCTGTACTCGTTTATCTGAGTTTATCTCCATCGACTGGTTAAGCTTCCAGTCCTTATAGAGCCTCTATTGATGCCTCCTGTGTCACAGAGATGTCCCAGTTTGCATATTGAGTCTATCCTGCCTTCATTCAGTCACCATACACCGTTATGCTCTTATTCAAAGGAAGTTGAAACCTGTGTTGGCCATTCCTCAGTTATCTTGACTTTGCATGTCGGCCATTCCCGGTACAGTTACTGGTTCGTGCACCTTATGATTTATTTATTCCACATTAGACAACTTTGCTGAGTACCTCGTGTTGGATGATGGGGGATGCCTTAATGCCCTCCTTCCAGCGGATTTCATCCCATCGACTTTAGATCATCTATTCTGGGATTGGAGTCTAGAGTCCTTTTGAGTGCCTTGAGACTTGTAGTCATTAGTGGTAGGTTCTCTCGCCATCGATGGTTTCTTGGGAATACATCAATGTCCCCTGATCGATGGATTCTCTCAAGTGTTCGACCTCAACACATCTATTCACACTTGTTAGTTTGCACTCTAGTACCTTGATTCCCATTTTCATTATCGGTGGGTAATCTCGCGTCTGTTAACGGTATACATCAATGACCGGTAATCAGACGATGGACTACTATGTTCGACCTCGACACCTCTATTCACATAGTAGGACATGTACTCATAGCGGTTTGTGTAGAAGACTTTCCAGACTGGTGGCATCATTTATATGCTACCTCCTTGATCGTGCCAGTGTTCATGAGATTTCAGCTCTCGTGACTTGATACCAGGGTATGTCAAACATTTCCAGCCTATGGAGATCTTGATCTATTGTATATCTTCAGCCTATGGAGATCATGATCCATTCTATATTGTATATCTTCATCATGGAGATTCTGATCTATGTATATTGTATGTGGCGATGACCACATATGTGATATCATGTATTATGCCTATTCATGGCCATTGTACTCTTATGTATCCGGGACTGCTATATGTACTTGCAGTTATATGCAGAGTTGTATCATGGTGCTATGCTGATTGGGTGGATGGTCTTCCATTTGGGTACCTTCATAACTCCACTTCTGGGATGGACTTATAATGTATTTCGGCCATCATATGACCCCTCTGACCTCACACATTAGGGGGCATCTGTTATACCAGATTTCAGCACACTAGGTGAATCACACTTTGTATGGCCTTCCACTGTCCCGCTGCAGACTATTTGGACCCCATGGACCACATTTTATCCTTTGATGTTACCTTTATCATCCCTAAAAACCATAGAATGATATAAGCGGATTTTACCCCGATAACCGCGTACATACACGGATATATCCCCGATAACCGCGTACATCAAGATGTGTGCATAAATCCAAATCCTTTTGGAGTTTTCCTTGACTTGGATCCGACTCATTTGACTCCTGGCCTTCCATATGCCTTGAGATCGCTCGGATTCGACCCTTCATTATCCCATGTGAAGCTATATAAGGAACCCCTTGGTACATTGAAGGCAGATAGAGAGATTGAAGCAAAGAAACTATAGTCCATTGTTGCCAGGATTGATACTTGAGTCTGGATCCCTTTGTCCCTTGGAGCACTGTTGTGTTCTTCCCAAGCTTGCCTTGTACTAGTGAGCTTGCTATCGAGAGATGGAGGATTGAGGTGGTGGAGGCCCAAGTGGGGGATTCAGTTTCTCCGATTCGCAGACGTGCCGTCAAAGGTTGTATCTATCTTCTAATCTCTGATTCATATTAATAAGAAACATCTTTTCCTGTCCAATGATGTGTATTTGATTTCATGTTGTATCCATTGGAATGTATCAAATTCTTTTACATTATTGATGTTATATATGCTAGAATAGTTCTAACACCATGATACAGTATGCTTGTATTGTTTACTTGTTGTTGAGGCAGTATTATATCAATTCAAGCTGAAGATCGGAAAGCTCAACGGGGATCTACTTCAACCGTCCGAAATAAGGTACGAGGTTTGATCCTTTAGTGTTAGACAATTTATTTCTATTGCATATTGGGAAAGATGGTGTTCTGGAGTCAAGTCTGTCTGTTGTGGTACCCCAAGCTTTAGGAATTTCTCTTCGTAACAGACGAATGTTTTCTATTTGAATGGTTTTCTAAAATAGGGGTTTTCTTATTGATGTGCAGTGCAATTCTGCATGATAGGGCAATATTTTGAAAAAATGTGTTAACAGAGTGCATGGGAGTCATAGTCATCTCGTCCTTTCCTAGGATCCCTTAATGGCCTTGGGAAGTAAGATGAAACTCGGCATAACTTGAAAGTCGTGACTCTGATGGATATACCATTAGTTCCCTGGATTTGTGACATCAGAGTACCTATAGGGACACCATTTTCTGGTGCCTTCATGGACCGAAAGGTTTCTATTTTTAGGGTTTTCTAAACTAAAATTTTTCTAAGTGACGTGTAGTGCAATGTTTGTACGATAGGGTAATATTTTGAAAAATCTTCCCAATGAGTGTAGGGGCATCACAATCATCTCTCCATTTCCCAAACACACCTAAAAGAGGCAACAAAACTCAATTCCAATGCTCAATTTGGTTTTTATGCTCTCAGTTGAATTTTTCCTAGTGTCCTTGAATGACTTTGGGAAGTGAAATGGAACTTTCCATACCTATAAAACCAAGGATCCAATGGTCAAATAGTCAATTTTGTTGGATTGATGACATCTTATTACCACTAGAAAAACCCCTGTTTTGTGGCTTCATGGATCGAACAAGTCCATTTTGATGGTTTTCTAAGCTAGTGTTTACTGAGTGACGTGCAATGCAATTTCTGCATGATAGGATAATATTTTGAAATATGTGTCAAGTGAGTGCATGGGAATCATGACATCTCCCCTTACCAAAACACACTTGCAGGAAGCAACATAACTCAATTTTGTTGATCGGTTTGGTTTCTATTCCCCGAGTTAAAATTTTTCTATTGTCCCTTAATTTCCTTCAGAAGCGAGATGAAACTCACCATAACTCAAAAATTGTGTCTCTCATTGACAAACCATCAGTTGCATTGGATCCATGAAATTTGAGTACCACTAGGCAAACCCTTGTCTGGTGTCTTCATTGATCGCAAGTTGTCCATTTTGAGGGTTTTCAAAAAAACAGTTTTTCCAAGTGAAGTGTAGTGCAATTTATATATGATAGGCTATGATTTTGAAAAAAGTTCCCAATGAGAGCGTCGTAATCACATTCATCTCACCCATTTCCCAAACACACATACAGGGAGCAACGGAACTCAATTTCGTTGCTCAATTTTGTCTTTATGCTTCTGGATGAAATTTTCCTTGTGTCCCTGAAGGCATTTGGTAAGTGAGATGAAAATAGCCATAAATAAAAAAATAAGCCTACGATGTAAAAATAGTTAGTTGTATTGGATTTGAAACATCTGATTATCACTAGATACACCCCTATTTAGTGGCTTCATGGACTGAATGTTGTTTATTTTGATGATTTTCTGAACTAGGGTTTTGCTCAGCCATATACAGTACAATTTCAGCATGATAGGTTAATATTTTGAAAAATGTGTCGACGATCGCATGGGCATCGTATTTGTCTCATCCTTTCCCAAACACACTCATAGGAGGAAACACAACTCAATTATGTTGCACAATTTAGTTTTTATGCCCTTGGATGAAATTTTCCTAGTGTCCCTTAATGGCATTGGGAAGCGATATAAAAATTTATATAACTCAAAAAAACATGGTTTCGATGGAAAAAATGTTATTTTCATTGGATTCATCACACTTGTATACTATTAGGGACACCCCTCTCGAGTGGCTTCATGGACCAAAAGTTGTCTATGTTGGGGGTTTTGTAAACCATGGTTTTTTAGAGTGGGGTGCAGTGTCATTTCTGTACTGTAGGCTAGGATTTTGAAAAATGTGCCCAACAAGTGTGTGGGAAATGCGGTCATCTCTCCCTTTCCTAAACACACATGCAAGAGGCAACGAAACTCAATTCCATTGCTCGATTTGGTTTTTATGCTCCCGGTTGAAATTTTCCTAGTGTCCCTAAATGACTTTAGGAATTGAGATGAAATTTGCCATAACTCAAAAAACCAGGATTTGATGGACAAACAATAAGTTGCATTGTATTTATGACATTTGATTACCTCTAGAAACGCCTCTGTTTGGTGCTTCATGGAACGAACGTTTTCTATTTTGACGGATTTCTAAACTAGGGATTTTCTCAGTGATGTGCAGTGTAATTTTTTTTATGATAGATGATATTTTGAAAAATGTGTCAAGCAAGTGCATAGGAATCATAGTCATCTCTCCCTTTCCCAAACACATTTGTAGAAGGCAATGAAACTCAATTTTTTTGTTCGGTTTGGTTTTTATGCCCTCGATGGAAATTTTCCTAGTGTCCCTTAATCGCCTTGGGAAGCAAGATGAAACTTCCCATTAATTAAAAAATGTGACTCCAATAGACAAACCAACAGTTTCGTTGGAATCATGACATCCATGTACTAGTAGGGACACCCCTGTTTGATGGATTCAGGGATCAAAAGTTGTCTATTTTGAGGGTTTTTAAACTAAGGTTTTGCGAAGCGACTTGTAGTGCAATTTGTGTACGATAGGATAAGATTTTCAAAAAAATTCCCAATAACTCTATGGGCATTGCAATCATTTCATCCTCACCAAAGCACACCTACACGAGGTAACATAACTTAATCCATTGCTTGATTTGGTTTTTATGCTCCTGGTTGAATTTTTCCTAGTGTCCCTAAATGAATTTGGGAAGCGAGATGAAACTTGTCGTAACTCGAAAACCAAGGAATTGATGTCCAAACAGTTAGTTCCATTAGATTCATGAAATTTGGGTACTACCAAAAACACCCCTGTTTGGTGGCTACAGGGACCGAACATTGTATATTTTGATGTTTTTCTAATCTAGGGTTTCACTTAATGACATGTAGTGCAATTTCTACATGATAGGATAAGATTCTAAAATATGTATCGAGAAAGTGCATGGGCATTGTAGTCATCTCTCCCTTACCAAAAAACACTTATAGGAGGAAATGAAACTCGATTCCATTGCTCGGATTGGTTTTTATGCCCCTAGTTGAAATTTTCCTAGTGTCCATTAATGGACTTGGGAAGAGAGATGAAACTCACCATAACTCAAAAATTGTGGCTTCAATGGAAAAACCATCATTTTTGTTGTATTCTTAAAATATGAGTACCACTCGAGACATCCCTGTTCGATGGCTTCATGGACTGAAAGTTGTCTATTTTGATCATTTCTAAACTAGGGTTTTGTAAAGTGACGTGAAGTGTAATTTAGTACGATAGGATAAAATTTTGAAAAATGTTCCCAACGAGTGCATAGGAATCATAGTCATCTCTCCCTTGCTCAAAAACACCTGCAAAATGCAACAAAACTCAATTCCATTGCTCGGTTTGGTTTGTATGCTCGTGATTGAAATTTTCTTGGCATCCTTGAATGGCTTTGGTAAGTGAGATGAAACTTGCCATAACTTGAAAAATTTAGGCTTTGATGAATAAACAGTCAGTTCTATTGGATTTACGGCATCCGATAACCACTAGAGACACCCTTGTATGGTGGTTTCATGGACCAAACATTGTCTATTTTGACGGTTTTCTAAACTAGGGTTTTTATCAAAGACGTGCATTGCAATTTTTGCATGGTGGGATAAGATTTGAAAAATGTTCCAAGTGAGTGCATGGGAATAAAAGTCATCTCACCCTTCCAAAACACACTTACATAAGGAAATTGACTCAATTTCATCGCTTGATTTGGTTTTCATTCCCTCGGTTGAAATTCTCCTGATGTCCCTGAATGGCTTTAGTGAGTGAGATGAAAACCGCGATAACTCAAAAACTGAGGTTGTGATGGACAAACCATCAAATTCGCTGGATTCATGACATTTGAGTACCACTAGGGACACCCTTGTCTGGTGGATTCATGGACCGAACATTGTCTATTTCGATGATTTCTATTCTAGGATTTTTCTCAGTGATGTGCAATTCAATTTCTACAATAGAGGATAGGATTTTTAAAAATGTGGGAAGTGATTATGTGGGCATCGTGTTGATCTATCCCTTGACCAAACACACATGTAGGAGGTAATTTAAAATTTCCTTTAAAGCTCAAACTAGGGATAAACAATATATTTAATTTGTTATTGAAAAACCACACATGAACTTCTTTACTAGTATTGCACTAGAATATAAAAACTGAGAAACATCCACAACATCACATATAATATAGACAGGTATTTTGGGTATGGAAACCCCCAGATAAGACCCAATATGGGAAAACTGGTGCAACAGTCAGATATGAATTTTGTATTATGAAAATATGTGAGAATATGGAACTTTTACAATCAGTAGACAAATTCACCCAACCTAGAGAAATGGACCTTTGTAGAAACACTAGAAAATTCCATCAACCCAGCACACCCCAGTGTACTTGTACAACCCATGCTTCAATAGTATGTCCATCTCTGTGCAGTTGTACAGATTCATATGATGATGATGTAATCCTATACAGACTCTGTATGGTTGTACGGTTTCCTCTGCCGAACTGGTACGACTTCCCTATACGTGATCTTGTATGACCTAACTCAGCTTAGAATCTTAGTGAATCTGTTGGGTAATTGTTCCTTTGTATTCTTAGAAAAATCCTCCATATAACTTCTGTTTGTCTGTATCTCTCTTGTGTATGCGTCCTCTCCACCAAATCTCCTTTTAACTCAATGGCTAAGCAAAAACCCTAACCCTCACTATGGATAAGTAGATGTGATCCTTCGGTGAGATCAATGGCCAATATTAGATTAGACATCACTTAAATATTTCACTTTTCACTTTATAAAAGTGATTCCATTAATTCAAAATCAAATTAGATTAATTAAAGTATTTTCCTAAGTCAAAACTTAGGAAATTCACTTTAATACATTTGGCTTCCTGTTTAATGTCTCTCTAGCATGCAAGGACTCTTGCAATGCTAGAATACCTTCCTTGTTACTACTTTCTAATAGGTAATGTAACTCAATTTCATTGCTTGGTTTGGATTTTATGCCCATGGTTGAAATCTTCCTGGTGTGCCTAAATGGCTTTGGGAAACGATATGAAACTCTCCATAACTCAAAAATCAAGGCTTCGATGGACAAATTGTCAGTTATGCTGGATTCGTGACATCTGAGTACCACTAGGGACACCCCTTTCTAGTGGCTCAAATACTTTAATTTTTAGGAGACCTTGCAATTACTCTCCACCTCCACAAGAGCATATTTTGGGACCAAAACAAAATCCAATTAAGAAACAAACATTACATAGATACACAATAGTGATAGGTATGAGGATGGATTTGAGCTCATATTTTTCTATCAAATGCTAATATATTATGCATTCTCCCTTTTTGTGTGGTGACTGAATGATATCATGTGTGCTTTGGCATCTTCTTGATACTAGAGGAATGGTAGGTATCATAAAACCTCTATTTTAAAGAATACATTTTCCTAAAAACATCATAATATCTATAGAAGAGTTCATGGCACCAAAAGTATTCTTAAGAGAAGAAAAGGTTTTATTTTTTTAGTATGAAGCCTTCTGTTGTAGTTGTTGAACCCTAAATTTCCCTTATTTCTTGATGTAAATTGTACAAGGAATATTGAAAATTAGTGTAAGCACATTTAGCTTGAGGGATGAGCCACGATCATATCCCAAGCACTCTCTATAAGGTTATATGCAAATGTGTATTGTATAGAGAAGCTAAGTGCCCAAATTTTAGGATTAAAGTATCCTAAGCAACATCATGGTTTATCTAGGGTATCAAGGTGGTAAGATGAATCTAGAGTATAGCATTAAAGTATCCTAAGGGACATCATGGTTGATGTAAGGGATCAAGGTGGTAAGATAAATCTATGTCCATTGTTAACAGCCATCCACTGAAGGAAAATTCATAATTTGGTCTTGTGTGAGCGTTGCTACTTGAGCCTTAAGGCTTTCCAACCAAACTAAGGTAGTCCACTCTACATATTGTTTGAGCTACAATTTGTGCTAGTCCCTAGGCATTGGTCTATTATGGATCTGATATGGAAACAACTTGATGTCCTTTGTGAGGAAGGTGGTACCTTTGTTTTCCTTTATCATAAAAATTGAAGGTTGTCAAGGATATGTAATACACTATTAATTGAGTTGTTTTGCTGAGCCTTATAAAGCCATCTCTTTTTGGTTTTGAGTTGAATAAGTATCCCCATATCTATAAACTTTCTTCATATTTTCAGATTGTGACAAGATTTTTCTAATGGTATCTGATATTAGTTAATGGATGCTCAGACATACTATATTGGAAAAAAAACTAATATGCAACAACCTAACTATATATAACTACAACATTATTTCTAAACTACATCAAAAATATGTCAAGAACCTTTCAACAACTCTGTTTATGCAAAATTTTGTTACAACGTAGATTTAATAAGAGAAGAATGGGTGGGTGTCTAAAGTAGTCCCCTCTATGAAAGAGGATTTGTTAAGTTGGTGAAAAAATGGAATTTTTATTGCCCCATTAAGGTTCAAGTATCACAAACGACAAGATTAATTGCATAAAAGTAGACTAAAAGTTACAGAATGACAACTTTTTTGCATTAAATGAATTGCAAGTTTCAAAATGGTAGCTTCTACATATAGTGGATTAAATGTTTTAGAATGGTAACTTGTGAAACATAAATCTAAACCAAGAAGTAAAAATGCTGAGTGGCATTGTTTCTAGCAAACATAGCATAATCAAAAGAGAATCCCATTAAGAAAGTAAAACTGATGTTGGGTTATTGTTAATAAGAGACAAAGAGAAAAAATGATTGGTAATAAGAGTTGTCAGAAGATTCTTTGTATTAGTTTTCATCTAACCAATAAGTATGGATTGTGTACTCTAAATTTTGTGTGCTTATTGGCTTGGTGGTTAAATATATTTGGGGGAAATATCCTTGTGGGATAGAAAATTATTGCATAGGAGATGCATTTGGCAGTTTTATTCCTCCAAAATAACCCATGACTAACCATCTTGGTCTTGTCTACCTACATAGGAAAAACCACCAAGGTTCTCTTAACTATGAGATATCAGAAGACAACATAACAAGTTGGATACTTTAGCACAATAACATGTTTTTTTGCAGGGTTGAACCCATGGCTCTATGAATAAGTCTCATTGGATCACTTGACCACAACCTACTTGACAATGGTTTCTTCATTATATTATATTTGTAATGTGTAAGTAATTTCAAACATAATTTTGTTGTTTAGTTGTTGAAATTGCTCTAAGTGTTGCTTTATAGTTTTTCTATGTTTGTTTTTGGGGGGGTTTCCCCAAGACTAAGCTAGAAATCTCCCATATAAATCTATATCCATGCTCTATCCCTTTGGGTATGCATCTATGAAGGATCCAATATATATCCAAGAAGGATCCATATTCAATATGTATCTAGGCATATAATGGGAGGATGAGGGAAGTATTTGGTAACATAGCTTTGAGATTATCAATTATGTATCCTGATGCTCTACAAAGGACGGATTTAAATGAAAGGGATTCCTTAATTATTTCTCTTTGTTGAGTAATTTTCCATTTTGTGGGATCCCACTAGGGATAGTTTTCCTATCCAATCTAATAGCTTCTATGTTTTCCTCATTTACAATATCTCTTTCTACAACATCATAGGTGTGAAGGAACTTTAATATTTTCTCCACTGATCCCAGAGTTATATTTAGTGTTATGTTGAGTCAACTACAAGGTGGACTTAAGTATACTATTTGTTATAGCTTCAAATAGCATGTGTGATTAAAGCCATAAGTTGTTTGGTACTTGGGTTCAAAGATGGGGACTGAGGGGTCTATTGCGCAAAAGGTTATCAGGGCCTATTGCGCTGGCTCAAGTGGAAATTTATATAGAAACAACTGGAAAGGAAGATAAGGAAGTGAAATTTAGGATGTCTTTTGGTAGGGTTTCCACTTCACTGATTTCTTCTACAAAGTTTTCCAATGATAATCATGGGGAACATGATAAAAAAAACTAAGTATCTTATAGAATGCCGCTCAACAATGGAGGAACAAAATAATATTCTAAAATACTTTATTAAAGTGCGATAGCAAACATAAGGCTTCTAGAGTTATGTGTGATAGAAAAGATGCAAAAATTTTCAATGTTGATGTAAAGTACCTAGTCCAATGGTCACCAAAATTTTCCAAATATTCCTAACAAAGTGGCTATGGAATTTCTTCAAACACTTTCTTTGCAAACTGATGTAGCTTACTATATGAGTGGATGGCCCTAGCATAACCATCAAACACTAAAACTGGTTTTTGGATTGACTGGTGATGAAGTGTGCTTGAAGATTGTCAAACACTTGGCATAATTGTGTGGAATAACAATGTGTATTTATGGGCACCATTGGGACTCTTTGCTCTGTGATTTGAGCTTGTTTGAAGGTCAAATAAGTTTGTTTGCATCCACTCAAAATAATAGTTCATAATGAACATGATTCAGATATCCACAAGCACAAATGCAACTTAGAAATCATCACACATCATAAATAACTATACACCAAATTTGAGAGAGAAATAATATTATAGATTACTATTATTTAAACACTATAACAATGCCACTATGGAAAAATGATGCAGGAGCATCCAGATCAGAATTCGTTGACTGATGAGTCGACATGCCATGTAATATCTTCTAGATGGATAGGGTTCACTATTAGATAGATAGGATTAGTTTTATTTTGTAATAAGTGGTGATTTTCCATTATTCTCCTTGATCCATGCGTGGAATTATTCGAGGTTATATCTTTGCTGATAGGATTTCTTTGATTAGGTATTCAGATCCAACCTATTCGGATCTGATATGGTTAAAAAATTCTTTAAAGAGAATTGAATAGACTACTAGAATACTATGTTTATAGATATGGATATGATAGGTTCGAGAGTGTAGAGTGTAGAGAGCATAGAGCAGAGGGTGTGTGTTTTATGACTGGTTGATTGAATGAAGAACATGGTTTTTATACTCTACATATGTTTGCTTGATTGACATCTTCTTTTCAATATCCAGGAGCAATATTTTAAATTCGCTATGCATATAAATCTGCTAGTTTGTGTAATACATGAAGTCTACATAGTGTTGTAGGAAAAATTGATCGTTGCACTGATCAATTTACCCGTAAATTATCACAGAGTTAAAGAGCGTGTATCTTGAAAAGATCCATGAACACGGTTTAATTTCACAATTAGAAGTTGTGCCCAGGATAATCCTAAACCAATCCCCATATGACTGAAGATCGTATGGTGGAAATCGATCTTGGAGAATATTGACGTCAATAAAGATATTTCGCTGACAGGAGAGAGAGGAAGATAAACGAGGGGTCAAGTTGAAAAATTTAGAAGTGATCACTGGAATTCAGATTTAGATCGATGACAGAGATCAATCATAAAAAAAGATCGATGTCCATAGCGATTTTGATGGGAGAAGTTGCGAGTTTTGAAAAACTTTTCATGTGCATGACATTTGTATGGAATGGGCCTCATATCTTTGGAGTCCACCGTTGATTTGGTGGGGACACTGATCGAACAATCAACAAGTCATTTCGTAGGATGAACAAGCACGATTGTTAACAATAGCCAAGCATGAAATTCCATTTATGAAATGGAGTTTATAGTGGATTTGAAATCCATGGGTGAGGTGGACGACATATCAGCTACTTTGTGAGATGACTGGATCGGGTTTGGCTTGCTGATTGGGCTTGCATCTCCTACCTGGCATCAAGTTTGGTATCAGAGCTTGGAAAAATATGCTGCCAATATGAGGAGGAGCACATAGGGTTCTTGTAGGTTGTGGTCAAGGAAGAAAACCTGTAGAGACAGATGTTCAGACAGACATGAGAAGACTAGAAGCTATGGAAAGAAAGAATCACTCAAAAAATTCAGATAACAGTGATGAAGAAGAAGAATCCCCTAACGAATAAGAAGAAGATCATGAAGAAGACAGAGTTTTGAATATGTTGCTGAAGTCTAGTAGTAGACCAAGAGTGGAGGTACCTATGTATGAAGGTAACTTAAATGTTGAAGAAATCATGGATTAGATTAATGCTTTAAATAAATATAATGATTTTGAAGAAATTGAAGACAAGAATAAATTAAGATATGCAACTACAAGAATGAAGGGACATTCATCCATCTAGTGGGATGAGCTCCAGATCCATCGAAAAAGAAGAGGTAAGTCAAAAATAAACTCTTTGGATAAGATACTACATAATATTAAGAGTCAGTTTATGCCTAAGGACTATCAATTGAATCTTATTATACAATTACAGAACCTAGACAGAAGACCATGACTGTAAAAAGAATACACATAAGAATTTTTTAGACTGAGTATTAGAGATGGACACACACATGGAGATATAGAAAGAGTATCTAGGTATATCAATGGATTAAGATATGATATACATGATGAGCTTAGTTTATTAAATTTGAAAACTATAGAAGATGCATATCAAGTAGCTTCAAAGGTAGAAGAGAAACTGTTAAGAAAATAGAACCGGAAAAACAGAGGAAAGAATATCATAAGAGGAAGAGGATCTTCTAGTAGTGGAGGTAGCGCTTTCAAAGATGGAGCTAAGGGTTCTAGCAATCATACATCCCAAAGAGGAGGATTCGAGGCGGAGGAAGAGGTAGAAACACAAAGGTAAAGTGTTATGATTGTGGAGAGATTGGACATATGTCTTGGAATTGTCCAAGAAATCCATCTTCAAGTCAGAGAAATGTGAATGTTGCAGAGGCTCAAGAAGAGTCAAAAGAAGAAACAAAGATGAATAACCATCTAGAGGAAGGAGAATCTCTTATGTTGAAGGGAGTCTTGGTAAAATCAGATAAGTAAGTACATGAACCCTCCCAAAGGAAAAGTTTGTTCAGAACAAGGTGTAAGTCACAAGGTAAGTGTTGTAAAATGGTTATTGACAGTGGTAGTACATATAATTTGGTTTCCACTAAGATGGTAGAGAAGCTGGGATTGAAAAGGATGAAGCATCCCACTCCCTACAAAGTGTACTGGTTGCAAAAAGGACATCAACTCTTGGTGAATGAGCAGTGTAATGTGAAATTTCATATTGGTACTTACAAAGATGAAATATTATGTGACATGATTCCTATGGATGTGTGCCATATACTCTTAGGGAGGCCTTAGCAGTATGACAAGAAAGTTGTTCATGATGGGAGGAAAAATACTTATTCTCTGGAGAAGGATGGGAAGAGATTTACTTTGTCACCTGTGGAAGATGAAGTAGTTCAGGAAGGATTAGGATCAAATATTTTGTTGATGTCTGGAAAAGAACTGTTGCAAGAAATTTAGAAAGAGGAGGAACTACATTTTTCCCTTGTTGGTAAGCCAAAGGTAATTTTAACTTCTACAAATTTAGATGATTTGCATGTTGAACTCAAAACTTTGATTGATGAGTGTGCTGACATTATTGTGGATGGGTTGCCAAATTTCTTACCCCCTATAAGAGGTATTGGTCATCACATTGACTTAGTACCTGGTGCAATTTTACCTAATAAAGAAGCATACAAATTAACTCCTCAAGAAAATGAAGAAATCAAACAGCAAGTACAGGAGTTGTTGGAGAAATGATTGGTAAAAGAGAGCTTGAGTCCTTGTGCAATACCCACTGCACTTAGTCCAAAGAAAGATGGTGGGTATAGTATGTACACTGAATCTAGGGAAATCAACAAGATCACTATCAAGTATAGTTTCTGTTTACCCGGAATTGATGATCTGATGGACTCTTTAAGTGGTTCAAAATATTTTTCCAAAATAGATTTGAAAAGTGGATATCATCAAATTAGGATAAGGGAAGGGAATGAATGGAAAACAACATTTAAACCTAATGATGGATTGTATGAATGGTTAGTAATGCCATTTGGGCTTACTAATGCACCTAGTACCTTCATGAGGTTGATGAATGAGGTTTTAAAATAATTTATTGGGAAGTTTGTGATAGTGTATCTAGATGACATTTTGATTTTCAGTCAGAATAGAGAGTAACATTTAAGGCACCTTAAGTTGGTGTTGAGAAATTTGCAAAAGGAGAATCTACTGATAAATATGAAGAAGTGTCATTTCCTAAAGAAAGATTTAGTTTACTTGGGATTTGTAGTTTCAGAAGAAGGACTAAATATGGATCATGACAAGGTACAAGTGATTTGAAATTGGCCAGCTCCAAAGAATACTTACGAGGTAAATATTTTCCATGGATGTGATAGTTTCTATAGGAAGTTCATTAATAATTTTAGTCATATTTGTGAACCTTTGATAGATACTTTCATAGGAAGTAAACAACCTTTCAAATGGACAGAAGAAGCTGATAGAAATTTTAAGTTGTTGAAGAAAAAGATAACTGAGAAGCTTATTTTGGCTTTCCCCAGTTTTGACAAAGTGTTTCAAGTAGAAACATATGCTAGTGGAACAACAGTGGGAGCAGTTTTGAGTCAAGAGCAGAGACTAGTGGCATACTTTAGTGAAAAATTGAATGAACCAAAGCATAAGTACTCTTCATATGATAAAGAATTATATGATGTTGTGCAGGCTCTTAAGAAGTGGAGACATTATTTGATGCATAAGAAAATTGTGTTGCATTTCGACGATCATGCCTTACAGTTCTTAAATAGGCAGCCTAAGTTAAACCAGAGACATGTTAAATGGGTAGAATTTTTGCAAAACTTTACCTTTGTTATCAAACATACAAGTGGTAAGTCCAATAAAGTTGTTGATGCTTTGAGCAGAGTAAATCTAGTATTGCAAGAAGTTAAGGTAAGTACTTTGGGATTTGAAAACTTGATTGATATGTTTAAAGAATATTTGGATTTCAAAGATATATATGTTTCCTGTGAAAATCCAGTTACCCATAACAGAAGCCAGAGGTTAGATTATATGTTGCAGGAAAGATTATTATTCCAGGATAGTAAATTGTGTATTCCAAGGTGTTCGATGAGAGAGAATTAGTTCAATGAAAGCATAGTGGAGGTTTATCAGGACATTTTGGAAAAGACAAGAATTTTTATCTGGTGAGTAATTTTTATTTTTTTTCCAAAGATGCAGCACGATGTGAAGAGAATTGTTGAAATATGAAAAATATGTCAACATGCAAAAGGGAGAAGTCAAAACATGGGATTGTATCAACTCTCCTATTCCAGCTAGGCCACGAGGGTTTCACTTGTTGGCCAATATCCTATCACATTAGTTCATATTGTGGGTTTTAAAATTATCAAAAATCGAACCAATATATTGCAGGTATTGGGGGGATGAGGNCAGGTATACAAAGGGGTGGGGAGGAGGTTTTAAGTATTCAAGGAGGGGGTTTTAACAAAAAGAGTTTGGGTCAATTTCTCTCGAAATTAAGGGTATTCTTTAATATCCCACGATCGCACGTGCTATGTGAGAGGTTCACTAGGTGAAGTCCTCGTGAGCTAGGCCTTGGGATTCCATAAGCATGGATTTTGTTTTGGGTTTACCTAGAACTCAGAGAGGTCATGATTCAATTTATGTTATGGTATATAGATTTTCCAAAATAGCTCATTTTATTACATGTAATAAGTCTAATGATGAAACCAATATTGCTAACCTATTCTTTTCAGAAATTGTAAAGTTGCATGGGTTTCCTTTGAGTATTGTGTCTGATAGAGATACAAAGTTTGTTGGTCATTTATGGAGAACTATATGGAATAAATTGGGGAATAATCTCAGTTTTAGTTCTGCTTATCATCCTCAGATTGATGGTTAGACTGAAGTGGTAAATAGGAGCTTGGGAAACATACTGATAATTCTCATGTATGAACATCCAAAACAGTGGGACTTCGCTCTTGCTCAGGAGAGTTCACATACAATGATTCACCCAATAGAAGTACAGGTATGATTCCTTTTCAAATTGTCTAAGGTATGGTATGCATCCAAGAGGTGTATATGAACTTAGAGATTTGGGAAAACAAGAGAGAAGAAGTGCATAGTGTCACATGCCCCAAATTTCAAAACATTTTATGTTTTAAGAAAAATTATGTTATATTTTATTATAAAGTTTGTAATTAATGACCAAGTGGAGTCAAGGATAATTGAATGTAATTGAAGAATATTTTATTAATTATTAAGTGAAATATGAGACAACAACTTAAGGAGGATGTTAAATGAGTGTTTCACTGGTCACTTGGTGGAGTAGGCTGGGTTGAGAGAAGATTGACACTTGGAAGCATCCTCAAACTACTTCTAGTTGTTGCAGGAGGAAACTTCCCTATTTTTGTGGTCATGTTCCCTAAGAAAGTGGAACAAGAGCAGGTGGCTCATTAAGTGAAAACTGACCCAAAAAGACCTAGGCATGCTAATAAAACTTCCCATTGAAGACAGTTGAGGCGGCTCATTCTTGACTTGTGAACATTCTGAGTGAATGAAGTGCACAAGAAAATTTGATGGAGGGGACTAGAAGAAGTTTGTTTGAGTGAAAGTTACTAAAGTTCTGAACTAGTGCAGCTATTCTAAGTTGAGTTCATACTGCTGCAAGCACAATAGATTTACTATTGAATACTCAATAGAGTTGCAGAAGACTACTAAACTACATCTCTCACCCAGTACTTCTACCAGGTGGACAAGAAGACAAGCTCGAGAGTCCTGAGATTTCCAGTTCAGCTATCTCTAGGAGTTGGTTGGGAGGAACAGGTTCCTTAAGCTATTGTCACCTCTTATACATTTCTAGGTTCTACATGATTTATCTAGTTTCTAATTGAATATTTAGGATGAATAAGGATTGAGTTTAAGCATTAAAGTGTTATTCTTCTATTCTGTTTTTCTTAGGATTAGTTAATGAAATATTTTTACTGTGAAAATATAGTCAAATGTTGGATTAGATATAGATTAGGGTAAATGATTAGAAGAATTTCCAGTTTTACTAATAGATTAAAAAAATACCTAACTTTATTTTTCCACACCTTTTTAAAGGTAGTACTCTAGTATAGTAGGTTAGATTAAATTCAGTTAAAGAATCGAATGAAGTATGCATGAATGTGTTTATTACTTTCTAAGACCCTGAGTTTACAGGCAATTTCTGGAAGTCTTTGTTTAAAGGATTGAATACTACTTTAAATTTCAGTACCTCTTTTCATCCCCATATAGATGGACAGATTGAAATTAGAGGAAATTTGAGGTCTAAAATGGCCCTCCTAAGGAAAATAATAAACCAATAGTTATTTATTTTGGATGAAGAATGAAAAAAACTACTTTTTTTGTTCATATTTTTGACATCTCTCTCTGTGTTTTTACTCAAATTCCAAGTGGGAGAGCTCGTTTGATGTGGAATTTAATTCCGCGTCCAATTTTTATCCACAATACATACTTTTTATAGACCCCGCTACCCCAAAAACAATAAATACCTGAAAAAATGTGATGATGATGTCATCATCACGTTTTTTCAGGTATTTCTTATTTTTTGGGTAGCAGGTTCTCTCAAAAGTATGTAGTGTGGGTACTCATTAGATATGGAATTAAATTCCGCATCAAACGAGCTCTCCCATTTAGAATTTGAGTAAAAACATAGGGAGATATGTCGAAAAAATGAACAAAAAAGTAATTTTCTTTTATGACAAATATGTCAATTCAACCATTATGGTTAACTCATTTTATTAAAACTCTATTGGTTCTTGAATTCCAACTCACAAAATTTATTATTGGTGTGTTTTCTTATAAGGTTCATTTTAGACCCCAAATTTCCTCTAATGAAGAGTGAATCAAGTGTTGGAATATATGCTCAGAATGTATGTTAAGGAACAACCAGGTAAATGGGAAGATTACTTACACCTAGTAGAGTTTGCTTACCATAATCACTACCAAGCTTCAGCAAGATACAGTCCATTTGAATATTTGTATGGAAGGAAGTGCAATACCCCATCTCATGGAGTAATCTAGTTGACAGGTTAGTATTAGGACCTGCACTACTAAAAGAGATGGAGTTAATTATAAAATAGGTGCAAGGTAACTTGAAAGTTGCACAAGACAGACATAAAAATCAAGTAGATCTTAAACAAACTCAAAATGAGTTCCAGGTGGGTGAACATGTCTTTATAAAGGTAAGGCATAAAAATAGTTCCTTGAGATTAGGAAGTTGTGTTAAGTTAGGACCCTGATATGGCGGACCTTTTGAGATACTATCCAGAATAGGACAGGTGGCATATCAATTGGATTTACTGCCAAATTTGAAGGTTCATAATGTTTTTCATATTTCTATGTTAAAAAGATATGTACGTGATGCTACTCATGTTATAAATTGGAATGATGTGTAGGTGGAACCCAAAGGAGATTTTCTGGTGGAACCAGATTGTATCCTCGAAAGGAGGGAGATATTGCTTCAGAATCATACCATTAGTCAGGTGAAGGTGCAATGGAAGCACCTTAGTCCAGAAGAAGCCACCTGGTAATTGGAGAGTCATATGCGGGTTGCATATCCAATTATGTTCTAGGGAAATTCTGAGGATGAAGAATAAATAACATCGAGGACGATGTTATAATTTAAGGGGGTGTGTATGTCACATGCCCAAAATTTCAAAACATTTTATGTTTTGAGAAACATTATATTATATTTTATTATAAAGTTTGTAATTAATCACCAAGTGGGGTCAAGGATAATTGAATGTAATTGCTGAATATTTTATTAATTAATAAATGGAAGATGAGACAACAGCTTAAGGAGGTTGTTAAATGCATGTTTTACTAGTCACTTTGGTGGAGTATGCTGGGTTGAGAGCATATTGACAGTTGAAAACATCCTCAAACTACTTCTAGCTATTGCAGGAGGCAACTTACCTATTTTTGTGGTCATGTTCCCCAAGAAAGTGGAACAAGAATAGGTGGCTCATTAAGTGAAAACTGACCCAAAAGACCTAGTCATGCTAATAAAAATTCCCATTGAAGACAGATGAGGTGGCTCATTCTTTACTTGTAAACATTATGAGTGAATGAAGTGCACAAGAAAAATCGATGGAGGGGACTAGCAGAAGTTTGTTTGAGTGAAAGTGCTGAAGTTCTGAACTAGTGCAGCTATTTTAAGCTGAGTTCATACTACTGTAAGTATAATATATTTACTGTTGAATACTCAGTAGATTTATAGAGGACTACCAAACTACATCTATCACCCAGTACCTCTACCAGGTGCACCAGAAGACAAGCTCGAGGGTCCTGAGATTTGCAGTTCAGCTATCTCCAGGAGTTGGTTGGGAGGAACAGGTTCCTTAAGCTGTTGTCATCTCTTCTACATTTACAGGTTCTACATGTTTTATCTAGTTTCTAATTGCATATTTAGGATGAAGAAGGATTGAGTTTAATCATTAAAGTGTTATGCTTCTATTCTATTTTTCTTAGGATTAGTTAATGAAATATTTTTACTATCAAAAGATAGTCAAATGCTGGATTAGATATAGATTAGGATAAATGATTAGAAGAATTTCTAGTTTTACTGATAGATTAAAAAAATGCCTAACTATATTTTTCCACAACTTTTTAAAGGTAGTACTCTAGTACAGTAGGTTAGATTAAATTCAGTTAAAGAATCAAATGAAGTATGCATGAATGTGTTTATTACTTTCTATAGGTTTCATAAGAGTTATTCATAAGTATGGTTTCCTTTCTATTTCAGATGTTTTCCTTAGATAGAGTACTCTGTAATAATATAAACAATTCTGTTTCTAGGGAAGATTTTTAAAAAAGTACATATATATTTAGAAATAACATTACTACCTCTTTTACTAGCAAAGGAATTATCCAGTTTCACCCATAAACTAATTAAAGCATACATTTCTTCATTTGTATAACCACAATTATCTAATAGATGAAGATATAAAAATAAATACATTATCCAAAAAAATAGTATTAAAACAGTATGATAAATTTAAACTAACAGAAAGTAAGTAAAAGAATTTTCAAAATATTCTAACCCAGGAAATACAATAAAGACTTAGGTTGTATAATAAACCTTTCTTCTATCTTTTTACTGAAGTAATTGTTATTGACAGTAAAAATCAAATTACATTCTAAAAACCAACTGTCAGAACATTTGTTTCACTTTTAAACATAATCAAAACAAATATCAATTGCAGTAACAATAACTTTGTTTAGGTTAATTTAAAAAAAAATGAAGATAAACTAGAATCGATAAGAATCTCACAACATGCCATATTTTTCTTCAAAACCACAGTATATATATATATATTATAAATTATATAAATTGAAACAGTAAGATTAAAAGCTTATTGGAAATTTTACACAGTATCTAAACACTAAACTTCTTTCTTCATAAACCACTACTACATCCATTTAGGATGCGGCCTAATCACCTTTTTACAACAAAAATACATGGCTTAATAGCCTGTTCAAAAATAACATTACTGTAATTAAACTACGGCTGAAAAGGCCACATAAATATTTTATCAAGTCATGGTCGTGAAAGCCCCAAAGTTTTCCAACACGAAACAACTACTATGGCTTCAAAATATTCTTAACACATCACAGTCTTAGCCACATGGCCTTCCAAAAATAAAAAAATCATAATGTAGCCATGCCTAAGCAATAACCGAAGAACCAAGCGGGCAATATCAACTAAAAACACTATACAACCAATTCAGGAGAAACCTCAGGCAAGACTGAGGCTTACGATGATGGATACGAAGCTTGGAATCCATGTATGGAGTTTCTATGGCATATTCTAGCACAGACCCTTCACCTGAAAGACTGCACAGATATAATAAAACACTAAATGAGAATAATATACAAATTATAGAGTTAATAGCTTATGAACAAGTGTATAATAGTGTTAAAATATAAAGAATTTTTCTCACCTGAAGAATTTAACCTCGGCCTCTTACTGGTAGCAAGAACAAACCCTAGCCACTATAAACCATTAAGCTGAGAAACGATGGAAGTAATGTCAAGAAACCCTAACAAAAAATTCCAAACCAATGCCGAGGTAAACCGAAAACCAAGCTCACACTACATAGTTTATACTGCTGCACCAGTGCTGAAGAATGGCTCATGCAGAGGCATAGTAAATACCACACAACCACAGAGATAAGAAATGGCAATGAAACCTCGTATGCTGAGAAGAGCAAGGGTGCTAAGAACTCACACAGATAAAGGTAATCCATAGCCATGGAAGCTCTCCTTTGCAGCAGGAGAGAAATGGTGAGGCCATGTGGCCATGAGCCTGCAGCCCTCCCATTCCAGAGCATTGATAAAAGTTAGGTAACTACGATTTTTTAGGGTTTAGGAGAAACTTATATGGTGAAACCCAAAGGTCAAAACCCTAACCAACAAACATCGACCACATGGATTCAGATATATTTTCATATGGTGGGTTTTACGTTATAGTTCGAGACCCCAAAGAACAACTTGCATACAAATATTATAATCCTTTCTTCATTAGGATATTATTTCATAATTATAATATGCATGTTTATAATTTTAAAAAGGAAACAATTTCGGAAGTAATCCATGCTTAAACTAGGGTTATTTTTTATATTATCAACCATGTAAATGGGCAAGAACCCATATAAGGAAATCATTAACCTTTATAGCATAATAAACATCACTCTATAAGGAACTATAGAATTTGTAAAAATACCTTGTAAGAAACCTAGGGAAATGTTTCGGTTAAAACACTTATATGTTTAAGTTTGCAACAATAGATAGTTTCATAGCTCAAGTTCTTAGTGTAAGTAATCTAACATAGGTTTGATATAGAATATTAATCATTTCTACATCATATCTCCTGATGAGATAAAGATTATGTGAAGGTTAAATTTATTGGATTTTTATAGGAAATGATCTTTTATTCCTTACACAATATAGTAAAAATATTGATTATCGATATGGTGTTTATAATATTAAAATTTGATTGGGTAAAATACTTAAACAATTAGAAGTTTGGTTCTGCATGACATTATTAGTTTTATGTATGAATATCAAAAGTTACATCCTATGACTATACCTATATCACTACAACAAAAACTGGATTTAGCGTCGAATTTAGCGCTGAATTTTAGTGTAATTTTTTCCCAATTGTGATGAACAATCTGGCGCTAAACTTGGCGCTATTGTACATTTTCGTAAAACGCCATCTATTGCATCTTTTTTTCCATCCTTTTTAACATCCATTTTTGCGTCCATTTTTGCGCCCAATTTTTTGCATCTTTTGTTACGCCTTTATTTCCGCCCAATTTTGCAACTTCTATTGCATCTTTTTTTGCGTCCTTTGTTACATCCTTGTTTGCACCCAGTTTCACGCTTAGTTTTGCATCCAATTTTGCGTCTTATTTTGCTCCTAGTTTTTCATCGAGTCTTGCACCCAATTTTGCACCATGTTTTGCATAAAATTATGTGTCCAATTCTGCATCTAACATTGTATCTAGGATTGCATCCAATTTTCGGCCCAATGTTGCGTCTAGTTTTGCATCCAATTTTACTTATAATGTTGCATCCCCATTTGCATCTAATTTTGTATCTTGTTTTACGTCTTTTTTTGTATCCATGTTTGTGCCTAATGTTTCATTTCGTTTTATGTCGTATTTTGCATCTAGGTTTGCACCTAGTGTTACATCCCGATTGATGTCTTTTTTGCATCTATGTTTGAGCCCAATGTTGCACCCAGTGTTGTGCCTAATGTTGTGCCTAGTTTTGCAGCCATGTTTGTATCTAATATTCCATCTAGTTTTGTGTCCAATGTTGCATCCCATCTTGCATTCAATATTACGTCTAGTTTTACATTCATTGTTTTGTCCCATCTTGCATCCAATATTGTGTCTCATTTTAAGTTTTTGTTTGCACCAAGTAATTCTTCCATTTTTGCACCTGGTGTTACACCTAGTTTTATGTCCATCGATACACCATATTTTGTGCTCAATTTAATGTCCAATTTTACGTCTAGTTAGGAGTCCACTTTTGCATCTACTGTTGCGTTTAGTTTTGGACCTAGTATTGCATCTAGTTTTGAGTCATTAATTGTGTCTAGTGTTGAGTCTCTTTTTGCATCCAATTTTGCGTTGTGTGACATCAATTTTTGTGTCCATATTTGCGTCTAACATAAGGTCGAATTTTGCATCCACTTTTGTGTTTGGTGTGACGTCCACTTTTACATCTTGTTTTGCATTTAGTGTTGCATCTAATATTGCATCCATCTTGCACTACTACATTTTTTACCTTTATAAATACATTCCAATATCATTAGGGCATGGAGGAATCGAACCACCAACCTCCTGCTTGTAAAACAGGCGCTCTTCCATTGAGCTAGCACCCTTTAAGAATCAAGAAGAGGACCAATATTAACACATAGATTTGATCATTTGTAATTCTAATAAAAGACAATAAGATCCAATGACATTCAAGCTTAAAATCCAATTTAATTTTTCAAACACACTAATAAGCACAAAAATATATCATCCTTAGGAAACAAAATATCGTAAACAGTTACACAATCTATTAAAGTGGTCCGCAAAAGAGTCTTAGAGAACAACATAATGTATTGATGCATACCTAATAACCTAAAATTGATATGGACAAAGAATAAGGGATGTGTTTAAGAAATAGTTGTAGAATCCAATTGAGGATGTGTGTGTTGCTACATAAATTTTGTTATTCATTGATGAGGTAATTTTGTTCAGCAAATGGGATGGTAAGAGAAGAACTCATGAAGGGTTACTAAAAGAAGATGCCTACAAACTAAAGATAAACTTGGGGAATATTTCTTAAATATACCAAGAAGTACATATAACTCCATTATACCTACCATATACAAAACCTGTACCTACTACAGCTTCAAAATCAACCACTATCTATAGAATAGAGACAACACATTCACATCCCAGCTAGAATAGATCATACCGTAGTCATGGCCTATTAGGAGAGGGTATGCACATTCAAAAATAAGGTTTATCAACCCCAGAAGAATGATGCCTAAGTGAATATTCCAAGAGCAGCCCAGAGAAATGAACACGGTCTACTTTATCAGCAGCAAAATGGAATTATCATGCATTCTTCATGTGCTAACAAATGGAATTCAATTCAAAGGAACTTGTGAAATTACTAGTGAGTCCAATATGACTACAACAATAATCCAGTTCAAATGATGGAGAAAAAACATTTCTTAGCTAGATGCAAGGTCCTTGATGGACTTGGAATAATGTGTTGATTTTGGAAACATACTGCAAAACCAAGCAATTTTTTTTAAATAAAAAGTGAGTTCAATGAATTTTAATCTTCTTTATATCATTGACCTATATATATTCGAATGTTCTATGTGCACACAGTAAACAACTATAATTCAGCTGCTAGCAAGAAAATAACTTCAATGAAATTGTAAATTGCTGCAAAAAACATCAAAATGCAGGAAGAGGGAGAGAACATGTGCATACCAAGCTTCATCCAAAAGGGCAATGATTCCTCCTGGTTTCTGCAACAGAATTTAATATTTCTGACAGGTGGTATAGTCATAGACATGAATCAAGATTTCTACAAATAATGTGCAAGATTTAATAGAATTCACATGGTTTACAATAGAATAATATAAAAATGCAATGTAGAAATGCCTAATGTTCTCTCGCAAATGCAGAGAACTTTCATTTCCACAAATTAAAAAAAAAATCACAGGAATGTCATAGAACTCACTAAAATCATAATAAAATCAACAAACTACAATACCTAATGTACAGGTATTAATTTCTTCAAGGAATCAAAAGCTGGCCTTGAAAAAGGACAATACAACGATCTGCTCAAGCTGCTGATAGAGGAAAGATTGACTACTATGTTTCCATTTGAAAATTAGAAGCATTTGGTTAATGGTATCCAAGGACTGGATAGGGACAAACTTGGTAAGCTCTTTGTGCTATTTAAATGAGTGTTTGCAAAAGTAAAAAGTTCAAAACAAAGGGGATAACATTCTCAAGAAGCACACCATGAACCCACCTACCAAGAAGACCTTAAAGCAACAACTCCTTCCCAATTGCTTATTTCATCTTACAGCTTGCTATTCAAAACTATGAAACTACAACTGTTCTATTGCTGTCAATGTGAAAACTTGAAAACCATGGCAGAAATGTGCCAAAGAGATCAACCAGTGACAGGCTGGCAGCATCCTAATTTGTACCTGACTCTCCACAAGATAAGATGTTCTGTATCTAGAAACGCTCTTTGTTAGTAGGATTTTAGACCCTAGAATATATCATAAATGTTAGAGGCCAAGAACAGTTTATAAAAAATCACTCAGGAGCAATCGCTCCTAGTCTCCGTATATAATAGAAGTTGTTTCCCAATAAAACAGTAAGCTGATTCTGCCATGGCCCATAGATAACTGACTCACCAATCCTCAATTAACACTCTTTAACTTTTATATGGCACATGAGCAAACTAGCTCATAAATGCCCAAGAAACACTGATACATAGCATCTATAAATGATAAATCATAGTATGAGACCAAAAATTAATTAATAGCACACAACACAAATACAGGGACAACAGGAAAAACCTTCTCAATAAGGTCCAGTACGTCTTGATTATCTACAAACTCAATGTAACTCCAATTGATTTCTTCTTTTGTGTACTCTTCTTGCTCCATCTTAAAAACATGCTGCAAAAGATGTGCCAAAAGATTAAAAGCAGCCAATTAACAACATACTCTACAAAGTCAACTATGTAAAACCCATTATAGAGGTCATGAAATAGAACAGTTTCATAAACAACTTCGATAAATGCTCTCATACCTGATTGAAATGTTGTTGCAACTTCTCATTTGTGAAATTGATGCAAAACTGCTCAAAACTGCCACAAATAAAAAGAAGATTTTGCTGAAAAACTAAAATGGCAGCAAGCACAAAATGCAAACCATATGCCAGTCTAGTTGCATTGAAAGTAGCGAGGTGCTCTATAGCACAGCATGGGGAAGATGTCACATAATGTATCATACGGGACGATCAGAAAATTTTAAATGAAGCTGTTCTGTAGCATATGTCAGCTCAATTTTAAATTTTACACAAAAGCTAAAAATTAAAACCATCATAGATCCATCTTAAACCCAGATCTATCAAGCACATAGAGGGATCAAATTTCTTGAGGTTTAAATTTATTAATCATTTAATATGAAGGAATTAATACATGACATGGAACTAAATGATTAAAAAAATACACTAGAAATTTGATCCCTCTCTGTGCTTGACAGTTCCAGGTTTAAGTTGTGCTAGTATTAATATTTAGAACTCTAATATTTAAAAGTTAACCCGTAATGGAAAGTACTTTAGACTAGACAGCATGTAACAATAATAATGAAAAACGGATTTTTCAAGGTAGTACAGTCACAAGTTCTAAGATTTGATAAAGGAAAATCATTCTTCATATTATCAGTTTCCAATAAACAAAACAACTAGATTTTTGGGTAAAAATATTAAGAACTCCAATCAGGTTCTTTGAATCAGGATCCTGTCCTATTGAATTATTTATTTTTTCCACAATCCTATAAAACACAAATGCAAATTCAGTTATTTCATAGACTGGAACCAGTAGATAATCACACAAAGACTACTAGTGAGAATAGCCCCAGGAATAGCAGTTATACTAGGTTTTATGCTGCTGCCGTAGGTTGACAGAAATGACAAGCAAGCATAGTTACACTTTCTCTCTATTCGAAAACGAAAATCATACCAATCAAACATGCGTGAATATATTGTTTTTGCTAAGGCATCTCGGTTTGTTGTTGCAGCATCGAGATCAAGAGATTTTATAATTGTCTCTTCACGTGTCACCATTACACGTTTACCAAGAGCATCCTCTAGGCCTTGGACATCACACCTAAAACAAGTTTCTCCTATACGTTAGCACAAAATTGAATGCTGAAGCTATTATATAATAGCTGCATTTGCAATAAAAAAAAAGTTATTTCAGAAATTGATGCATACATGAGAAGTTCAGCTGCCATTTCAAGATGGAAATGAGATTTGTCATCTTTAGGCATGGAAGAATCCACCTCCTTTCCCTTCGTGAAGTTTATGTTACCTAAATGGAGAATAGCTGCCACAAATCTAAAAATTGAATCCTGAATAGTAAAGCCATCACTTCAGAGGGATATATAACCATACAACATTCTATTTATTTATAGTTCAAAATTAGCATTTAAAATGTCTTTAAGAAGAGCTACTAGATTATTTAAACCATACCTGTTCTTCTGGACTGATGCCAACAATATCCATTGCCTTTCTGGTATTAAGATATTCCAATCATTCTAGTTGCCAAATTTTGCAGGACTCCTGGTTCATGCAAATAGGAAAGTTTCGTCATATCGTCTACTCCTGCAGGAGGTGCTTCTGTATCGTTTGGGTACACATTTGACAAATTAACAACCACCTGTATACATGAAAAAACAGTCACACGTATCAGCAACAATGCATGTGATAATAGAATACCATCAGTTTGATGCAAGTTAGGGAAAAGCACAAAACAATTAAATCCAAAACAGGTAATCTTCATTCAAATTCACCAGATCCAACTGTCCAAAATCTGCAGAACCGGAAAATATTTCAGTGTCACATATTAGAGCGGTATGTTAGCATGAATTTTAGTGGTAAAACAATTGTCCTGCTCATATACCTAAAAATCAAGTTTGAATTGGATATTAAGAATGAAAAATACAGAAGTTCATGTTAATCTTCTGTGTTTGCCTCTCTAGTGTGCCATTTTGATTCACTAACAAAGTCCCAAACCAGTTCATAGATATTTAATAGCTTGATAAATGTTTTACAAGGCCAGAGAAGTTATATAATGCCATATGCAATGTAAAATTCCCATCATATTTTGAACAGCATGATGCCAGCAACTCCTTAAAGAAAAGTCTAGACTTGCATAGAGTTACCCATCCAACTGATAAACATGGTTGATTGACCCATTCTGATGAATAAATTGAAAGATCATTAGGATTCAGTCCGTTATCCATCTAAATATCATTTTATCGGCCATAATTTATACCATAGTTAATAAATTTGGAAGCAACTGATTTGAGAGATTCAAACTAGATCTACTCAACTTGCCTTTCAAAATCTTCTCACCACAAGAATTTATTCTATCATTCACATCAAATATACTATCAAATTCATACATGCCTACTTACCAGTACCACTGGATATAATCATCATCAAAAATACCAATCGATTTGGAATCCTTACCTTCTTTCCAGTTGTAGTCTGAACTTCAACTTTATCGCCATTAACTTTTGTAACCTCGCCATCAACCCAAGCTGAATCTCGATCTTCCACCCAGACATGGGATCTTACTATAATATTCACTGTAGTTGCCTGCATGTAGCCAATTTATGGAAGACTCGTAAGAAACATTTCAACAGGTTGCTCATGAATTTCCATAAAACAAACCTCAAAAAGAAGAAATGCATATCAAGTGATGAACTCCATACATCGATTGAATAAATTAAACTCAGTAAAGCATTGAGAATATTCTCTATCAATATACAGGAAATCCTGCATGATTACACAACAATGCATAAAAAGACTGAAGAAGTGACATAAAAATGGGACAAATATTTCAGTCCAGTCATTGCCATTCATTTTCAGTGTTCAAGGATTTGCACAGAAGTTTTATATAATAAGTATTAACCTCAGAAAATTCAAAGCTCCTAGGATTATCTTGCCCCTGCTTTGTAAATTTATAGGAGAATGCACTTACTTCCACTTAAAATGACACTACATTGTCTTTAAGAAAAAATGGCTCAGTTCAGTAATAACTAATTTGATGAGAAATTGTGTATTTCTTGGGTGGAGCATGGCAAGCGATTATACAAAAGGATAAAAAGAGCAATGTCAATATCAGAAGCCTGTCATGTTATGTAATGAATAAGAAACACGTCACTAATTTTCCTTGAGTATTTTTCTACGATAGAAGCCTGAAGGTGCATTTCTGTAAGCAACAGAAATGGAATTCAATCCAAGCCTCAGATTCTTCAATATTCGTAATACAAACTCCCTACTACCATCTTATTATTTTCTTATATATATATAGTTCACTTAACATTTATTTTGGGCTTGTAAAAGAGGAAACAAAATCTGCACTACAAAATTCCCGAGGTCTTACAGAGCATAAGTAATCACAAGAATTCTATGGCCCAGTTACAACAGGGTATATAGAACAATGTTCGATGACAAGAAAAGACAGGATAAGGAAATATTACAAATAAGACCCACTCCCCTCCTTAACAGCGAGCTAGTAAATAATCCATAGGGGATTAGCCAGTATAGTCTTCCCTATGTTTAAGGATTGCATTTTCTTGGGTCATGAAACAAAGGATTTACTCGAAAAAGTATCCATTTTTTCCACTAGTTATGGGTTTGATCTAGACGTCGATGCCCCTGCCATATAGTGAACCCATTAGCCGATGGAACATTTCTTACAATGGCAACCGCTATTTAGGGTGGACAAATTCCAAATGTTAAAAAACGTTTTCCCTTTAATCTCGATGAACTGATACAAATATACAGAATGATTCTCCAACGTCTCGTGCTTGAAACCCTTGAAGATCAAACCTTTGTTGCAACCCGTGATCAAAAATTTGGGATCATCGAAAACGTCGATTACGACATGGCAGCCATAACAACAAATTTCAGCAGTATTTTCATAGTGAACAAAATTCACTTAAGTTTGCGCTGGGAATAGGTGTAAAACTGTAATCTTCGATGCATTTAACATCGCAACCCCCCAGAGAAAGTTTTAAAAAATCCATTTTCAACACACACAGTTTGAATTTCAGCAATATTTTCCCAAATTTTACATCTGAAATGGCTGTATATGATAAGCTTTGATGCTTGTATTATCAAAACCCCAGAGATGTTAAAAATATGACATTTTTTACACATACCATTGAGGAGCCAAAACGTTAACCACAAAATCCGAGGTTATCGATTGCCGAGCTGCCGAAAAATCGGTCGAAAGTTCGAAACCCCCAACCTACCCTGCAATTGATGAATGCTACACCTTAAAACCAAATTCGAAGCCTGATCTTGCTGCGAAAGTATCCGATTCCTCCCCCTCCACTGCCAGGAAGTGCTTCGGACCCGATCGACCTGACCGATGATCCAAAACACATAAACAACCATTGTTCTCCTTAATTTTCCCTCATTTGCCAGAAAGGATCATGAGTTCGAGTCTTTGAGTGGAGTGATTTACTTTCAATATTGTGGTTGAATTTATTCAAGTGCGGGGTTTACTTTGATGAGTCAATCTTAGATCCAAGGGAAACTTTGTGCCCTGGGGGATCGACTTGTATAATTCCTAAGTTTTTGGTTGTACGGTAGAAATAATTAGTTTACTTACTTTAGTTACATCAATAACTCCACAACATTCATAAACTAAGGCAATAAACATCATAATAGCATTTAAGGCACAGGGGGCTGAATATATAGTGCACAAGACCTCAAAATATCACATGTGCCCTAGTTCCTGATTTAGTAAAACTTAGGATTTAATGACTAGTTTATTATTGTCGCAATATTTAGCTTACTAAAGAGCATTTGGAGAAGAAGCTCTAAATGTGCTCTCAACCAATGCACTCTTCAAAACCAAATAAGCTCAACACTGCCGTAAAAGACATTATGATTTCTTTTCTATAGTTGATGGTTATTTGGGTGTAAATAGTGCTCAAAGAAGAATATCAAGGGCCTTAGGCATTTAAAAACATTTCTCAAGCTCAAGCATCATGAAATTTGTACTAAAATGCCACATAGGACTTCTATATGTTGTCTTTACCCTCTAACTAGGATATGAGCTTCATTAATTTGTTTGAGATAGCAAAGATGGCTCTAGGGTATTAAACGATGGACAAAAGGAAAAACAAGGACCTTACATAAGAAATGAACCTTATAACCCTAAAAAATACTGAAGAAAGACAACAACTATGAAACACACACTCCTAGTGGGTTCTTTCACTTACGAGTATGATCCAAAATGGATCAATACATATTTTTTCATTTATTTTAGTTATTTTTGGATCGAAAGATTGGGTGAATTGATTTGATGGGCCCACTTTAGGGAAAACTCTCACTTTGTATATTTGGGGTTTAGAACCTTATGAGGCCTATTTGAGGGCTTACATGGTGTTTTTTGGGTTCAAAAGATCATCACTTACACAAATCCCTCAACACAATTCCACACTTAGATTCCTTTCCAACGGTGCAAGATTCATCTTAATCTTGATGATATGATAGAGCATCAAGATATATACACTTGTCAGCATCAAGATATATACATTCCACATTGTCTCCTTAGTATTGATGATATGATAGAGCATCAAGATATATACACTCTCCATCTTGTCCCAATCAAACTCAAGCAAGCTATACCCCCACACCTCAAAACCATAAAGGATTGTGGGCCAAATAATAGAATCTATGAGATCCATCTTGAACGATGTGCCTTGGAAGTGGTTTCAAAAACATTGTCGCTCAAGTAGAGAAAGGGACCCATGCCCCTTATTGTTCTTTTATATGAGTGCTTTCCTCAACCTAAACCTAGGCTTTGAAAATTGGAAATTGAAATAGGTTTGATGTGGCAATATCAATCGCCTCCCCACAAAACAAGATTTGCAAATATGTAAGGATATTCTTTGAACCATTGAATATCATCACTGTAAAGTCCCCTTGCCATAATACTGATATATTTAGGTGGTGTTGTGTATGTTATTTGGTAGAGTATTTTTTTCAAACAGTTGATGTACTGAAAAGTTTATTTCCGGTCTAGGACTTTTGTCAAACAGTTTGCATCATATTCACAATGTTTGGCACACAATGGAAATTTATTCATCTCAACACTACAAAACAACATTACATTTCAAGCATTTAACAAGAATATGCCCAAACTATTATAATCAGAGACCATATATGGTATTTATTGCAAAAGACATACCATAGAAATAAATGAAGGTGGTTCTATTTTTAACCAGTTGTAACAGCATAATATAATTAGGTAACTAAATCAGATTTTAACATTATTAGCAGACCTGTGAAGTAGCACCATCTGACTGTCCTCTTGGATGACGAAGCAACCTCCCTTTTCAACACCCCTATGCTTTAGATATTTGACAGTGCACAAGTAAAAGATAGCAACTGGGTACGATGGCAGTGACAGGCTTCAAATAGCCCACCCATCAGTCCTCACATATCCTATTTGAGAAGAATATTAACTATAGATAGCACACCCAATTCAGTAATATGTGGATTATCTTGAATGTACAACTCCCTCAGGTAAAACACAACCGCTTTTATGACTGGTTTGAATGTATGATGGTGTTGACAGGTGGGAAGCCCAATGGAATGCACCCAACAACACATTTTGACTCCTCTGCAAGCAACGTACAAAAGTACAGTCACAACATGTATGTCACTCAATCTTGGTGTATACCTTCTCTAACTTCTCCTCAAGGTAGTCCCACCTTCCCTCACATGTTTGCGCCCTCCTCTTCTTCAATGAAACTCAAAAAATGAAGCCAGACCATTCTTCATAACTTCAGTACATAGCATGAATACCAAAATCAGTGGATGGATGAAGATCCAGTGATCTTCCCAACTCAATGCATCCTCTTAGACAAGTGCACCCTTCAAGAAATGACTGTAAACTCTACAAATCATGCAATTTCATAATCAAGGGCACCATGACCATTGTCTGCAAGCATCCACTTAGGTCATCAATCCATGTTCAAGCAAGACATGAACAATGTCACCCACCGTTGAAGATTGTGATCAAAATGACAAGTGGACACCCATACAAAATGGGGGGTAACAGAGTGCTTGACTGGTATGGAATGTGCATCACTTGATGATAGTTGTAGTCTTTCTAGAACACTCCTCCAAGTATGAAGTAGACACCTCTAAGTGAGAGTACATCCCTTCACATATGGAATAAATTATAAAATCATTTAGAAGTCCTCCAAAGGCTTCACCAAAGCACAATAAAACTCCAAGAAAGGGGATGCACCAATAAGCTCAACACTGCCCTAAAACAGGAATCCTCTCTCAAAGAAAGCCTCTCAAAGCAATGACAAAACATGATGCCTCTCAACAGGAATCCTCTCTCAAAACAGGATTCCTCTAGTTCTGAAGCCATGTTCTACTCAAACGAAGTGGCCCATGCCACAAGAGCTGTTGACTCCCACTACAAATCCAATGTCATGGAGTTGGCTTGCAGTTTACCTTGAGACTACTGGTCTACATTTATTCTGAGTAATAGATGTTACTGTGTGATCTTCATCGATTGTTGAATTACTTTGCATATATGCTTCTATCAAAAATTTCGGTGTACTGCTCATTGCTCCAGAGTAATTAAGCAAACAATAGAGCTGTTCAGGACAAATATAAAATCTTTGAGGTCAGCTGCCATAAACACCAATTCAACAGTCCCCAACCATGACAAATTCGTAACGAAAGTGATAAACAGGTTGACTCTCAACAATGGTTTACTGTCTATTTCAAAACCAGTTTGATATTTTGAAATCTCTAAAGCTTTGGAGATAATTATCCAGCTTTTCCTGTCATTTCCCACTATAATACCTTAATGATAGTATCAGGATCTTCTCTCTTCTCCTCTGGGATGATTTTAAATGAAGTTCTGCTGTCATGAACAATTTAAACTTCATTTCTCCTGGCTGGAAATCTGCTATCTATCTGAGGATTTACGTTGGAAGTGTACAGAAAATTGTGAGATAGACCTGAGATATTTCATGTTTGATGACATTTTATTGCAACAAAAAGACGGGGCTACTTCAGATCTGAAATATGTCAAAAGACTGGGTTGGCATTGGACATCCATTGTGTCAAAACAAAAACAAAAAATCCAAACCGCCTCTTTGTTTCCCAAAGAGTGAACAACAAAATACTTCAGTTTCTACTATGGATCGATTACACAGCTGCTGATTTGTTGGCTTCACTATTGTTGCTATGTCAGTACCAACACCACCAGAGAGTACTCACACAAACCCAACCCTTGGACGACAATCGGGTATTAAAATAGGGTAGAAGTATATGTGGCAAATGCAAATAACAATGACAACATGCATCACATACATCAAATAAGGATAAACAAATGGGGATGAAAGATAGACTGGCGTACCTTAGCAGGCCATGCCGAAAATCCCTTAACTTTGGTGAGCACAATATCTCCGAGCCTCCATAGTATCTAAGAGAGAAACATCTAAGACATAGATAGTAGAGGCATCAATAGTGGTAGAGCTCCTAGTTTACTTTTATCCATCCCGAAAAAACTAGGCTTTGAACAGCCTGGCCCGAGAATCAAGAAACCCACATTGCCAACTGGGTGCCCTAAGAAGTCCTCCTGGGAGAAATAATATTAAATCCTCTTATGACCAAATTAAATCCTCTCATGGCCGAATTGGGGACGGACCAGACAGATCAAATATTTGATACTCATAACCCCGAATCCATAGATTGATTTAGCAAAAGCCCCTTTGGGAAATGGGTAGTTGTACACAGATATATATTTGAAAAATCCTTCATTTTTTGCTTCGCCTCCCTATGAAACTTCATAGGTTTTAATCTATATTTTAATTTGTATAATGTATAAGTAAATAATATGTGTATATATTTAATTATATTAAATCACATAACATATGAACTATATATATTTATTTATATTAAATCTTTTAACATATGAACTATAGTAACATATTTATATTAATTATATATTATTATTATATTTACATATTTTACCATTGATAAGGTGAAAGAAGTTTATATATCATAAGGGTGTTTATAAAATATTTACCTATTTTATAAATTTGATTAAGTATTATATTTACATTTATTACAAGTATAGTATGGATGGACTATGAATGTATGGATTTTAACATAATTCCCTAAAATGAAGCATGTTTTGTTGGGAGAAAGAAAATTGGAACAATTTCAATATTATGTTTCCCTTGTGGTTTGAATTTTGTACTTTGGTGGGGTGTTTTAGAATAATCTCACTTGTTATGCATACTTTAAATGGTAAACATATCCCATATGCTTTAAATGATGACGATGATGAACTAGATGACAATGACAGTGATGATGTTTTTGATGATGACGATGATGGAAATGATGATGATGATGATCATCGTCGTCATATTTGTCATTGTCATCATGATTATCACAATAGTCATCATCATCGGCATAATCATCATCCATGTCATCATCATCGCCATTGTCCTTGACATCATCATCATCATGATTATTGACATTTCCATCAGTTATTCATCATTACCTTTGGCATAAGAAATAACATATACCCAAAATATGTGATTAGTTGAAAAGGGTCATGGAGGACACACACAATTTATGCATGACAAATAACAAATTATTTTTTAAGATGATCAACATCATCATTCTCATTGTATTCATCATCATTGTCATTGTCATCATCACCATCATCATCATTCATTTCATTGCCATCATAATCATCGGCAATGTCACCATTTCCATTATCCTCATCATCATCATCATCATTGTCATCGTCTCCTCATTATCAACAATATTATCATCATCATCATAACCATTCTCAATATCATAATCATTATCCTCATTTTCATCTTCAACATCTGGGTGTAAAACTGGATGCAAAAGTGGATAAAAACATGGATGCAAAAAATGATGCAACAAAAGTAGGCGCAAAAGTGGATGCAAAAAATGATGCAATCATGGAAGCAAAACATGATGAAAAAATTGGCGCAAAAGTGGATACATCCATGGATGTAAAATTGGATACAAAATTGGATATGAAAGTGGATGCAACAAAAGTAGATGCAAAACTAAATGCAAAAGTAATCGTAACACCCAACGCAAAACCCGATGCAAAAGTGGATGCAAAAATGGATGCATAAAGGGATGCAATAACTGATGTAAAATTGGATGCAAAAAAATATGAAAATGTGGATGCAAAAGTTGAAGCAAAAGTGGGTGTAAAAGTAAGCGCAAAAATGGGTGTGAATTGGGACGCGACAAAAGTGGATGCAATAGTAGATGCAAAAAAAGACATAAACATGGATGCAAAATTAGATGCAAAAAGGGATGAAAACGTGGGTGCAAAAGTGGACAAAAAAATGGATGCAAAAGTGGCTGAAACAAAACGAGATGCAAAACTAGACTCAAAACAGGATGTAAACTTTGATGCAAAACTTGGCGCATGAAGGGATGCAAAAAAAGAAGCAGAAGTGGATGCAAAAGTGGATGTAAAAAAGGATGCAAAAGTGGATGAAAACAAGGGCGTAAAAGTTGAGGCAAACATGGGCATAAAAGGGGGCGCAACAAGAGTAGATGTACAAACTAGGCGCAAAATTAGGTGCAAAAATAGGTGCAAAACCTGTCGCAAAACCTGGCGCATAACCAGGTGCAAAACCTGGTGCAAATTACGCCATAATTTGCGCCAGATTTAGAAAAAGGATGTAAAAAACGCCTAAAATAGCACCAACCCATGAAATTGTGCCATTTTGTCCAAAAAATGAAGAAAAATACACTGAAAGATGGTCTAGACGCAAAAAAAGATGCAAAAAGAGACGCTAAATCCAGTTTTTGTTGTAGTGTATTTAGTTCTTTCTAGGTTTACTTAACATTTGAATACTGTTGAGAAAATCATGAATTACCAGGGTATTAAGTAATAAGGTATGAGGGGACCTGCTATATAATTTACATTTCACTAGAATTACATACAGGACCTAAACTGATTTTATATAGGTAAAAGTTAGATGATCAAATTATAGTTGAAACAAAATGGAAGGACTATTGGATTATGTCAATTTTTATAAGCACTTACATTTACCAGAAAACAAATTAAAACATAAATATACATATCAATGATACCTCGTTCAATTTGATAAAGTTGTGAAGTAAATAAATTTACTAGCATTATATTTTATGCTAGTTGAGATAATAATATCGATCCGGATACTGGTTACAAACGTATTACCTGTATAAGACCTGTAAAAGAAGCATCACTTCACTGCATTAGCTAAAATTCTAAGTAATCCTCGATCTCAACTGAAGTTCCTTCATATTTTCACAAAACAGTAAAACAAACTTAGCACTTAGTAATTAAATAGGTATTTCAATTCCTATTGTTCCAAATCGTAACCTACTAAATCAAATCCTTGATAATGATTTGTGAAAGCAAACAATTAAGTATATAGAACTAGAAATTAACAAGAACCGGATTCTAGTTTAATCCTGTTTAGGTTAACCGTTAATAGTTAAATGTTCCCTAGTAGTGGCGATTGAAAACATTTAATGTCATATGAAAAATTTTAATTTTTTACAAATTTTTGGAGTATTACATGTGGTATAAGAGCACAAGTTTAGACACTAGGTCTGAATGAGGCTCAACCTACATAGATAAACAGTGGATTAAATGCAGGCATAATGATTATTATTTTTCTTTTTGAAATGTTATTTCTAGAAAAAAAATTTGAGCTAACTGTAGGTATGCAAAGACTCAAGGAATATGCAGATGAAGATTCACCATTTAATGAACAAAGTAATTCTAGAAGAGAACTAGTTCAGGAAGAAATAACTAATAACTCTTAAGAATTATTACAAACTGTTAAAGAATTAAGAACTGAGATGGAAACAGTCAAAAAAGAAAATGAAAGAATTCTGAGAGCTCAAGAGGAGCTGAACGAGATCTTGATGGAAAAATTTCAGAATGAAGAAAAAGATAAATAGACAGGATCTAAAGATATGTCCTACCAACACAAAAGAAAAAAGTCTAAATAGTCTAAATTGAAAGTAGTTTGTCCTCTGAGATTTATGGCGATCCACATAGGAAGAATTATCAGTACACTAGTGATAGTGGCGAAGATAATTATCATTCAAGAAAAAGAAAATTTAAGCCTTATGAAGGAATTTCGGGAGAATTTAAGAAAATAAAACCACCAACTTTCAATGGTGAAACTGAGAAAGGAGAAGAGGCTGAATCATGGCTGTCTGGGATGAAGAAGTATTTTCAAATTTATAATTACTCTAACCAGTTAAAAGCAAGAATGGCCATTTACAACCTGACTGGGAAGGTAGATATTTGGTGGAAGGACCTAAAACGAGTAAAAGGTATTAGGGAAAAGAACTTTAACAAGAGTACCTTTAAGAAATAATTCAAAAAGAAGTTATTGTCAGAACAATACTATGAAGAGCGAGCTAAGGAATTTATGAACTAAAGCTGGGAACAATGAACATGAAAGAATTAAATAGTAAATTTTTAAGTCTATTATGATAGGTTCCTTACATTGTGGATGAGAAGCCTAAGGTACAATGGTTTTGAATTTGTTTACCTTTTCATATAAAATATAGAATTGAATATGATAATCCAAAAACCTTAGAGGAGGCTATGCAAAAGGTGAATTTTTGCTATGAGCAGAACCGAAAAAAGGAAAGTATGTCAAATTGGAAGGCTAAAAGACCTAATAATTTTGAACAGAAGAAGAAAGTTTTCGTACCTAATCACAACTTTAAGAATAATAACACACATAATTTTCCTAGTAAGAATTTCCAGGGGAATAAAGGTAATTCATAGTTAAACCCAAATGGTCCTAGAGTTAAAGAACCTACTAATAATCACAGCAATTACACTAAAAATAATGAATGTAAAGAACCAGTAAAATGTTGGAAATGTAATGGGCCTCATTATGCATCAGTTTTCCCTAACTGAAAGAAGACTGTCAGCAATGTACATATGGTGCAAGAGGAGATGACTGTTGGTGATTTGGCAAGGACAATGCCTAGGATCAACGCAGCACTAGAAAATAGGCAGGTGGATTATCAAACTTCCATGATGGAAGTAGTAGTTAAGATGAATCAAACACCTATATCTATCTTAATTGACCCATGCACTAGATTAAGTTACATTTCTCCTAATTTAGTAGAAAAATGCAAGTTATCAGTAGAAAATTTTGCAAAGTCATGGTTATTTCAGCTAGCTACTGGAGCAAAAGGAAAAGTGATTAGTTTTGTAAAAGATTGTATTGTAAACATGGATCAATTTGAAACCTCTATGAAGCTTAATGTACTTCCTTTAGGTTATTATGATATGTTAATTGGTATGGATTGGTTAGAATAGCATAAAGTAGTTCTGAACTGTTTCGATAAAACTTTTACTTGCGTGAATAATGAAGGAGAAACAATAAACGTAAGAGGAATCCCTAGGAAAATAGTTATTAGACAGAGCTATGCTTTGCAATTAAAGGGAGTTGTTCGAAATGGTTGTAAAGCCCTTGTTGTAATTGTTATTAACAAAGAACATACTATTGATGAAGATAAACTAAAACTAGAAGATATTCCAATCCTGAGGGCGTATTCGGATGTATTTTTGAAACAAATTATGGGACTGCCTCTGAGAGGGAGTTAGAATTCACTATTGAGTTGCTACCTGGTGCAGTTCCCAGCTCAAAATCCCCTTATAGGATGAATATATTGGAATTGAATGAATTAAAATCACAATTAAAAGAACTTATTGATGAGAATTATATCAGACCCAATGTGTCTCCTTAGGGAGCACCTGTTATTTTCGTTAAAAAGAAGGACGGTACTCTACCTTTATGTATAGATTACCGTCAACTTAATAAAATGACCATTAAAAATAGATATATGTTACCCCGCATAGATGATCTGTTTGATCAGCTACATGAAGCAACTATATTTTTAAAGATTGATTTATGATCTGGTTATCACCAGATCCTAATCAAAGATGAAGACATCTTTAAAACAGTTATTAGGACCAAATATGGTCACTACAAGTTTGTTGTTATGCCATTTGGGCTTACTAATGCCCCGGCTGTCTTCATGTGCTTAATGACTAATGTGTTGCATAAATACCTTGATAAATTAATGGTGGTATTCATTGACGACATTATAATTTATTCTAAGTCTAAAGAAGAACACAAGGAGCACTTAAAAATTGTTTTACAAGAATTGTGAGAACATCAGCTTTATGCTAAATTTAGTAAGTACGATTTTTTTAAGGATAAAATATAGTACTTGGGGCATGTAGTAACTAAAGAAGGGATCTCAGTTGATCCAGAAAAGATAAAATAAATTGAAGAATGGCCAGTCCCAAAGGATGTAACTAACGTATGGTCATTCATGGGGACTACTGGCTATTATCGAAGATTCATTGAAGGGTTTTCAAGATTTGCAAATGCCATAACTTCTTTACAGAAGAAAGGGAAGAAATTTGAGTGAGTCAAAAGGGTGAAGAAAGTTTTAAAAATTTAGGAACATTACTAACTACTACACCAATCTTAAGAATTTTTGATCCTAATAAAGACTTTATAGTATGTACTGACGCATCCAACAACATTCTAGGTGGATTTTTAACTCAGGAAGGACATGTCATTGCATATGAGTCTAGAAAGATTAAGATTCATGATAAGAACTATGCAACCTACGACTTAGAATTGGTTGTCGTCATACATGCTTTGAAGATGTGGCGCCATCACTTAATCGAAAAAAAATTTATATTAATCACAGATAACAAAGGGTTAAAATATTTGTTGGATCAACCTAACTTAAACGCAAGGAAAGCTAGGTGGCTAGCTTTCCTTAGCGAGTACAATTTTGAAATCCAACATATTAAGGGAAAATAAAACAAGGTTGTTGATGCTCTAAGCAGAAATGCAAAACTAAATTTTGTAGCAGCAATCAACACTTATAAAGTAGATTTAGAAGAACAGCTAGAGGAAGGAGTGAGATTGGATGAAAACTATCAGAAATTACAAGAAAAAGTAACATAAAATTTAACTGAAAGTTTAAGTACAGGGTATAGTCTAAATGAAAAATGATTATTTCTATATAAAGACAGGATATATATGCCTAATATACCTAAGATGAAGTTAATGATTTTAAATGAAATTCATAAGACTCCTTACTCAGGACATCCTGATTATCAGAAGACTATAACCATGTTGCAGAAGGATTATTTTTGGCCAAACATGAATATTGAACTGGCAGAATACATTTCCAAGTGTTTTGAATGTCAAAAAGTTAAGACTGAACACTATAATCCAGCTGGATTACTACAACCATTACCTATCCCTAGCTGGAAGTGGGAAATAATCAGTCTTGATTTTATTACAGGTCTACGTAGAAATCAAAATATGAATGACTCAATAATGGTAGTCGTTGATAAACTTAGTAAAGAAGCTCATTTTTTTACCTATAAAAGCCACTTACAAGGATGCTAATATTGCTGACATATTCATGAAACAAATATTTCGTTTACATGGAATATCATAAGTAATAATTTCCGACAGAGACCCTAAGTTTACTGGCAATTTCTGGAAGTCTTTGTTTAAAGGACTAAATACTACTTTAAATTTCAGTACCTCTTTTCATCCCCAGACGGATGCACAGACTAAAAGAGCGAATCAAGTGTTGGAAGATATGCTCAGAATGTATGATAAGGAACAACCAGGTAAATGGGAAGATTACTTACACCTAGTAGAGTTTGCTTACAATAATCACTACCAAGCTTCAACAAGATACAGTCCATTTGAAATATTATATGGCAGGAAGTGCAATACCCCCATCTCATGGGGTAATTCAGTTGACAGGTTAGTCTTAGGACCTGCACTACTAAAAGAGATGGAGTTAATTATAAAACAGGTTCAAGGTAACTTGAAAGTTGCGCAAGACAGACAGAAAAGTCAAGCAGATCTTAAACGAACTCAAAAAGAGTTCCAGGTGGGTGAACATGTCTTTATAAAGGTAAGGCCTAAAAATAGTTCCTTAAGGTTAGGAAGTTGTGTTAAGTTAGCACCCTGATATTGCGAACCTTTTGAGATACTGTACAGAATAGGACAGGTGGCATATCAATTGGATTTACTGCCAAATTTGAAGGTTCATAATGTTTTTCATATTTCTGTGTTAAACAAATATGTACATGATGCTAATCATGTTATAAATTAGAATGATGTGCAGGTGGAACCCGAAGGAGATTTTCTGGTGGAACCGAATTGTATTCTCAAAAGGAGGGAGATCTTGCTTCAGAATCGTACCATTGGTTAGGTGAAGGTGCCATGGAAGCACCTTAGTCTAGAAGAAGCCACCTGGGAATTGGAGAGTCATATGTGGGCTGCATATCCAATTCTGTTCCAGGAAAATTCTGAGGACGAAGAATAAATAATATCGAGGACGATGTTATAATTTAAGGGGGTGTGTATGTCACATGCCCCAAATTTCAAAACAGTTTATGTTTTAAGAAACATTATGTTATATTTTATTATAAAGTTTGTAATTAATCACCAAGTGGGGTTAAGGATAATTGAATGTAATTGTTGAATATTTTATTAATTAATAAATGAAATATGATACAACAGCTTAAGGAGGCTGTTAAATGAGTGTTTTACTGGTCAATTTGGTGGAGTATGCTCGGTTGAGAGAAGATTGACACTTGGTAGCATCCTCAAACTAATTCTAGCTGTTGCAGGAGGAAACTTCCCTATTTTTATGGTCATGTTCCCCAAGAAAGTGGAATAAGAGCAGGTGGCTCATTAAGTGAAAACTGACCCAAAAGACTTAGGCATGCTAATAAAAATTCCCATTGAAGACAGCTGAGGTGGCTCATTCTTGACTTGTGAACATTCTGAGTGAATGAAGTGCACAAGAAAATTCAATGGAGGGGACTAGCAGAAGTTTGTTTGAGTGAAAGTGCTGAAGTTCTAAACTAGTGCAGCTATTCTAAGCTGATTTCATACTGCTGCAAGCATAATAGATTTATTATTGAATACTCAATAGAGTTACAGAAGACTACTAAACTACACCTCTCACCTAGTACTTCTACCAAGTCGACCAGAAGACAAGCTGGAGGGTCCTAAGATTTGTAGTTCAGCTATCTCCAGGAGTTGGTTGGGAGGAATAGGTTCCTTAAGCTGTTGTCACCTCTTCTACATTTCTAGGTTCTACATGATTTATCTAGTTTCTAATTGCATATTTAGGATGAATAAGGATTGAGTTTAAGCATTAAAGTGTTAAGCTTCTATTCTGTTTTTCTTAGGATTAGTTAATGAAATATTTTTACTATGAAAAGATAGTTAAATGCTAGATTAGATATAGATTAGGGTAAATGATTATAAGAATTTCCAGTTTTACTGATAGATTAAAAAAATACCTAACTGTATTTTTCCACACCTTTTTAAAAATAGTGCTCTAGTATAGTAGGTTAGATTAAATTCAGTTAAAGAATCGAATGAAGTATGCATGAATGTGTTTATTACTTTCTACAAGTTTAATAAGAGTTATTCATAAGTATGTTTTCCTTTCTATTTCAGATGTTTTCTTTAGACATAGTACTATGTAATAATATAAACAATTATGTTTCTAGGGAAGATTTTTAAAAAATAACATATATATTTAGTCTGTGTATTTATTTACATAGTAGATAGGTTTTTTACTATAAGCCTATTATTATAGTAATTAAAAGACATTATAAAAATAGAAAATAAATAAGAAGGATTAACTTAAAGAAACAGTATAAATGAGGCTAGAAATTACTTAGATAACTTCATCATTAATCTAAGTAAAAATGTACCTTAAATAACATTATAATCAAATATTAAACTAATAAAACCTATTTTGAAGGAACTGTAAAATATAAATAATATTACCACCTCTTTTACTAGTAGAGGAATTATCCAGTTTCAGCTAATTAAATACATTGTCCACAAAAATAGTATTAAAAATGTATGATAAATATAAACTAAGAAAAGGTAAGTAAAAGAATTTTCAAAATATTCTAACCCAGGAAATACACTAAAGACTTAGGTTGTATAATCAACCTTTCTTCTATCTTTTTACTGAAGTAATTGTTATTGACAGTAAAAATCAAATTATATTCTAAAAACCAATTGTCTGAACATTGCGTTTCACTTTTAAACATAATCAAAACAAATATCAATTGCAGTAACAATAACTCTGTTTAGGTTAATTTAAAAATAATTGAAGATAAACCAGAACTGATAAGAATCTCATTGTATGCCATCTTTTTCTTCAAAACCACAGTATATATATTATCAATTATATAAATTACAACAATAAGCTTAAAATCTTATTCAAAATTTTACACGGTATCTAAACCCTAAACTTCTTTCTTCATAAACCACTACTACATCCATTTAGGATGCGGCCTAATGGCCTTTTTACAAAAAAAAGACATGGCTTAATAGCCTGTTGAAAAATAACATTACTGTAATTGAACTACTGCCGAAAAGGGCACATAAATATTTTATCAAGTCACGGCCGTGAAAGCCCTAAATTTTTCCAACATGAAACAACCGTTAGGGCTTCGAAATATTCTTAACACATCATAGTATTGGCCACATGGCCTTCCAAAAACAAAAAAATCATAATGTCGCCACGGCTGAGCAATAACCCGAGAACCAAGTAGACAGTATCAACTAAAAACACCATACAACAACTACAGGAGAAACCTCAGGCGAGACCAAGGCTTACCGGGATGGATACAAAGCATGGAATCCCTGTGTGGAGTTTCAATGACATATTCTAGCACAGACCCTTCACCTGAAAGCCTGAACAAATATAATAAAACACTAAATGAGAAATATATACAAATGACAGAGTTAATAGCTTATGAACAATTGTAGAATAGTTTTAAAATATAAAGAAAGTTTCTCACCTGAACAATTTGACCTCGGCCTCTTACTGGTAGCAAGAACAGATCCTATCCAATAGAAGCCATTACACCGAGAAACGATGGAATTACTGTTAAGAAAACCTAACGAAAAAGTACAAACCAACACCAAGGTAAACCGGAAACCAAGCTCACACTATAGAGTTTATACCACTACACCAGTGCCAAAGAATGGCTCACGCCGAGGCACAGTAATAGTGACAAAGACCACACAGCCATAGAGATAAGAAATGGAAATGAAACCCTCGTATGCCGAGAAGAGAAAGTGTTCTGAGAAATCTCACAAATAAAGGTAAACCATAGCCATGGAAGCTCTCATTTGCAGCAGGAGAGAAACGGTGAGGCCATGTGGCCATGAGCCTATGGCCCTCCCATTCCAGAGCATTGATAAACGTTAGGTAAATGCAATTTTTTTGGGTTTAGGAGAAACTTATATGGTGAAACCCAATGGTCAAGACCCTAACCAACAAACATCAACCACGTGGCTTTAGATATATTTGCATATAGAGGGTTTTGCATTATAGTTCGAGACCCCAAAGAACAACTTGCATACAAATATTATAACCCTTTCTTCATTAGGATATTATTTCATAATTATAATATGTGTGTTTATAATTTTAGAAAGGAAATGATATTGGAAGCAATCCATGCTTAAACTAGGGTTATTTTTTATATTATCAACCATGTAAATGGTCAAGAACCCATATAAGGAAATCATTAACCTTGATAGCATAATAAACATCACTCTATAAGGAACTATAGAATTTGTAAAAAGACCTTGTAAGAAACCTAGGACAATATTTTGGTTAAAACCCTTATATGTTTAAGTTTGCAACAATATATAGTTTCATAGCTCAAGTTCTTAGTGTAAGTAATCTAACAAAGCTTTGAAATAGAATATCAATAATTTCTACATCGTATCTCCTGAAGAGATATAGATTATGTGAAGGTTAGATTGAATGGATTTTTATAGGAAATGATATTTTATTCCTTACACAAGATAGTAAAACTACCACATGTCGGCCCTCCTTGAACAAAACCATATTTCTCTTCCATTGAGAGTAAAGAATTCTGATAATGAACAACTAATAGAAGATCATGAGAGGTTCCAAGCCTTGAAATCTAGCCTCACTCGGTCAAAAGCTTACTTGATAGATTATGGAGCATCCAACCACATGGTTGCCTCAAAGGATTCCTTCACCACTCTCAATCTCACATGAGGGCCTACTATTCATATGGGTGATGACTCTCAGATCCTAGCAGTGGGAAAAGGTTCCATTAAAATCCAACATGGTTAGTTCAAGAATGTTCTCTATGTGCCCTCTCTTGCAGCAAATTTGTTGTCTATATATCAAATAACTCACATTGGATTACCAAAGAAAGTGGTATTTGGCCTTGACTCAGTAGAGATCACATAAATCTCAACTGGGAATACTATAGAGAAAGGAATTGCAGATCATGCCTCGAAGGCATATGAATTCTCACATTTCATGCCATACTCAGATCCATTACAACCACAACTTCTATTCGAAGTAGATAAAGGTATCAAAACTCCTTTACTTCATATTGTAGATACATATTCATTGTATAACATTTCAGATTCATATTCAGAAGAAGAGGAAGACCAGCATGATTTTGATATTGAGTTTACACCTCAAAGAGATCTAAATCTATATCCAGCATCCACTTCATCTTAGCAGCCTAAATGGGCTCAGCAGCTCATTAAAGCAGCTGGGCATGGTGTTGGGGACCCATATGATAAGAGAAAAATGAGGCCCTAGTATCATAAAGAGTATGTTGCACTGTCCCACATAGATCCACTTCTCCCTAACATGCGCTTCATGATGTTGGGGTCAAATCCTCAAACATTCAAGGAATATTTCCATGATCTAATATGGTAGGCAACCATCGATGAGGAATTTGATTCATTGCATGACAATAAAACTTGAGAACTTGTCTCCTTACCTCGAGGGAGGAAACTTGTTCAGTGAAAATGAGTTTACAAGACCAATATAATGTCTAATGGAACCACAACCAAGTACAAGGCTCGATTGGTGGCCAAAGGATACTCACAGGTTCAAGGATTAGGATATAATGAGACATTTTCTCTAGTAGCAAGAATGGATTCTATCAGGATTGTCTTGGTAGTTGCAGCTTCAAAGAGATTGGAGGTACATCACATGGATGTGAAAAGTGCCTTCCTCCATGGTGACTTGAAGGAAGATATTTACATGAAACAACCTGAGGGGTACATTGATTATCCTTCCTTAGTTTTCAAACTGAGGAAATCACTCTATGGGATCAAATAAGCCCCAAGGCATGGTATTCCAAAATGGATTCCTTCCTCATGTCACAAAAATCTGAAAGATGCAAATCATATTACAATGTTTACATGCAGAATAAAGAGGGATCCTTGCTATTGATTTTTTTGTATGTGGATGACTTGCTCATTACTAGAAGATTTTCTGCTGGATTGAGAAGCATCAAGTCATCTCTGAGCAAAGAATTTGCTATGACTGATATAGGAATGTTAAGACAATTCATTGGTCTCTAAGTAAGTCAAAATAATTTGGGAATCATGATCTCATAGTACATATACTCATCAGACATGCTAAGAAGATTCCACATGGAAGACTGTAAGGCATCTTCTTTTCCTTTCCTATCTGGCGTCAGGCTAGAGGAAGGTGACTCTACACCATTGGTAGACAACAATATTTATAGAAAGCTCATTGGGATCCTTCTATATCTAACACATTCGATACCAGACATATCCTATATTGTGAGTGTTTCTTCTAGGTACATGCAGGAGCCACATGAGATGCATTGGAAGGAATCAAAGCGTATCTCGCACTATGTGCAGGGTACTAGAGATTATGGGATTCATTATGTTGTTGGTGCACAATTTGATCTCATAGGCTTCGCAAATTCAGACTGGGATGGAGATGGGATCCACTTCAGGATTTGTGTTTATGATTGGATCTAGGAAAATTTGTTGTTCCAACAAGAAGCAAGCAACACTTGCACTCTATTCAGCAGAAGCAAAGTATAGGGGAGTTGTGAATGTAATTATTTAGGTAGTCTGGGTGCATGGAATCTTGACAGAATTTTATATTCGCACTTCACCTTCAGTAGAGATTTATTGTTACAACTAGGGTACTATAAAAAATTTCAGTGATCTAGTTTAGAAACAGAGGATGAAGAACATTGAGGTTCACATGCAACATATTTGGGAACTAGTGCATGCCAAAACTATCACACTGCATTACTATCCTATAAAGGATTAGATTGTAGACATATTCACTAAGTCCTTCACATAAAAGATATTTGTCTTTCTTAGAGCTCTTTTACATGTAAAGGCTTGATTCATATTTCTTGTTCCTACTTATCTTAAGGGGGGGAGGTTTCCCATAAGGTTTTCCCCTATTTACTCTATTTAATAAGCGACTTTTTAATTCTTTTAGATTGTAATGGGTGACTTTTGTCCTTCTTTCCAGGGCCCACAGTTGTCCAAGTTAGGATTAAGGGGGGGTGGGATTTATAATCCTCCCTTGTCCATACTTAGTCTATTAGATTATATTTTCCTAACTTGTGAGTCATTATTTATGTTTGGTTCCATTGGGTCTGCTAGTGACATTTGGGTCCATGTATAAGATTGTACTTGGAGAATTGTCTCTTTGCAGGTGAAGGAGGTGCATCCCTAAAAGCTTTGGAGAGGAGCAGAGCGGGAGAAGACAAAGCTTGGATCAATCATCGTTAATCGGGTGAGTCCACCATATCTTCCTATTTCCTTTCTGTACTTTAAAGATGATTGTATGCAAGTTTTAGAAGTACGTTGGTAGCCCCAGGCCCTAGGTTACAAGGGTGTTTATTCCTGAACAATAGAACTGATGACTCTACTGGGGAGCCTGGACTACTGTGGGTTATTTATGTTTACCATTGCCCAGTCTTTGCCTTGATTGTATGTGTGGTCTCCTGTCTTGGTTCATGCTCAGGTTAGTGTTTGAAGACCTTGAAAAATTTCTCTTTTTATTAGAAAATTTTATACCTGTATGTAGGTTTCTATTGCATACAATCGCATACAAAGGCCTACGTACATGGGTTGCTCTTTAGGACAGTTGCGTACAGTATGCGAGTTGCCCTTGTACACAGTCGTGTACAAGCCTGAGTATTCAAATTTTTAGGTTAGGGTTTTTCTTGTCCCCGTCCCTTTATAAATTTTGTTTGCTAGTTGGTCTTCCTTATAAGCATTGCATTGTTAGTTTGATGACCTTGTTAGCCACACCTTGTGCTTTCTTGTGAAGCCCTTGAGTTCTTCTTGTTTGGATTGTCTTTTGTTATCAACTTGAAGTGGATTTTCCTGTTTGGGTTATAGGTTTGAGTGTTGGTTGCCTGAATTAGTGATTAGGGTTCTAGGCACTGTGTATCCTTTTTTTTATTTTTGGTTAGTGTTTTGTTTGCCACTTTCCTTTGTGTGATCTCAGTGATTTCCTTTCATTGTGTTCGCCCAAGCTAGGGTTCCAATTCTTCCATAGGTGGTTGATATTTTGGTCTTATTAATCTGTTTACTTCACTTTGATTACTTTATACAGTTATTTTAATTCAAGCATACTCGATTTTTTTGTGCATTTAGGTGCTGTTAGGATATTTAGACACTAGGAGTTAGTTAAGATCAACTTGTGTAATATATCTGTTAGGTAAAAGTGTGTTTCTTTAGTATGCATTAGTATGCATTTGTAAATATTCTAATCCAACGGTCACGATATGTTCTAGACATAGAGTGATTCGACGGTTCAACTTCTCTTAGATCATACCTACCATTGATCTGTGGCTTAACACCCGATTGGTCTATGATCTCTATTTAAAGAGCATAGAGGGTCCTTGGCTAGTTGATCGATTATGAGAAGCTCATATGTAACTTTATTTCTTTTGCATAATAAATTGCTCTAAGTAGCTATTTGGCTGGGGTCGTGGACTGTTTCCCTCTCAAGGGTTTTAACCATGTGACAAACATCGGTGTGTTGATTTGTGATCTATCTATGTGAAGCGGTTGTTGAAGGTGTTCGGTCTTTTGGGAGTACCCTGTGTACCCAAACATGGTATCAGATCTTTTATGAAGAGCCACTTTCATTTTTTATCAAGATCTGGAACCGATGTTGCCAAAAGTTTGAAAGGGTTTGTTTCTAGATTTTCTATGCATTTTTGGCCTATGGGAGCTATTATACTGCGTCTGGAGTGCCGTTTCCATTGGGAAATAGTTTTCGTTTCACCAAAAACCATTTTCGTTTGCTCCGGAAACACCCATTTCGGAAAATCTGAAGGTATAATGTTACATTGACGGATTTGTTTTTTTTAAATCTCTCATATTTTATCAGTTTATTATTAGATATTTTCTATTTTAGTCTCGGACTATTGCCTTCCCTAACTGCGTATGCTCTTTACTGTGCACCTTATGCGATCGCGGCGAATCAGAAACAGTAAGGGAAAGTTTGTTTTTTCTTGTCTTCTCGGCTACATATGCTCTTTGCCGTGCACCTTGTTCGATCACACAAATCAGAAATAGTGAGAAAACTTGAAAACGTAGAATTTTCGAGTAAGCTAACCAAGATCTAACCCCATTGTGTGGAAAAAAAAATTGTTTTTATTTTGTGATTTTTAGGAAAAGAAAGCAAACATGAAGAACAAGAGAAAAGAATAAAAAAAGAGCCACCTTCCTCTTTCCATTATTTTGCGTACCTTTTAAACTTAGCTCACTTGGTCCAAAGCTACTTTATTACTTAATAGGTCTTGAGTTCAAGTCTTATTAAACTACTTTTTAGTGCATGCAATTTCTATTTTCAAGTTATTTTATTGTAAAAGTGCATCTCACATAAATAAAATAAAATAAAAGTGAGTCACTTAAGTCTTTTAATTTATTGCCGCACTATTTAAAAGTCACATTATTGTAAAAGTGAACATCACTTATTCTACAAAAGTGATTCACTTCAAAGCAACTTTATTGTAAAAGTGATTGTCAAAGGTTGATCTTGGGAAGAGGGGGCTTCTTTTTTTAGTTGGTCAAGTTAATATCTACCACGTCACTATTGGGGACATCTTCAACATTTTCTTTGATCAAGCATAACTTCATCATCCAGAATCAGTTTTAAGTGTCGATTTTTTAAAAACCACATATTTTTTCAAGCTCTTTGCATCTAGATAGTTAGTTTCTATTATTTTAGCCATTAATTTATAGTATGGCCTCCCCTTATGATATTATACTTACAAGTTCTAACTATTTCTCATGGAAATCTCGTATGGAGGATGTTCTGCGAAGTAGGGGACTTTTCAGGATAACCTCAGGGAAAGAAACAGAACCCATTAATGATGATAAAAAAATTAAATGGGAAAATATATGTGATGAAGCTCGTGGATTGATTGGGATGTCAATCTCTACTGATTTGCGATTCCACATATCTAGAATTGATGAACCTAATCTCGCTTGGGAAAAGTTGGAATCTGTGTTTGGTAAACACAATGAAATTCGGGGTTATCAACTTGAGAATGAGTTGCTTTCCTTGAATCCAAATGATTTTTCATGCATTCAATACTATTTATCTAAGTATAAAACTCTTAGACTATTATGTGCAGAATGCAAGATTAAGAAAGAAGACAAACAATGTATTTATCATATTCTTTCAAAACTTGGATCTGCATATTCTATTTTTGTATCTACATTCTACTCCATGAAAGAATCCTTGGCTGCAGCTAGCTATCAAGAGCCTAGCCTTGAATCCTTTTTTGATTCCTTAATTAGAGAGCACGATAAGCTCATTCATCTTGGAATAATTAACAATGCAGATACATCTAGGAAAGCCTTATTATCCCAACAGAAAGAAAAGTCCAAGCCTCCCAAGAAAACAAAATTTTCTCAATAATAAGCAAAACAACAAGGGTTTCAAACCCTCTCAGTCAGCTCCTTCTTTAGAAAATGACAAAGGATCCAAGCAAAAAGGAAAGAAGACTGAGCGTCATTGCAATTTTTGTGGGAAAGATAATCATGATGAATCTAATTGTTTTAAGAAGATGGCAGCCTTGGAAGCAGCAATGAAGAAGCACCACATCAGCCTAGATTCGTCTTCAGAATCTACCTCTCATGGACATGCACTTTGTGCTTCTGGTTACTCTTATACTGCATCTTCTTCTTCTACTTCAATTGAATGGCTCATTGATTCTGGAGAATATTATCATATGGCTAAGGATAAATCCATATTTTCTACAATGCATGAATATAACACCAAACAAATATTTGTTAGTGATGATAGATCTCTAATTTTTGTAGGATCTGGAACAGTTCCAGTAGAAAATGGTCATTCAGTGATCTACTATGTGTTCCAAAATTTCTTGCAATTTGTTATCAGTCTATCAAATTACTCATTCAGGTGAAGGTAAAATTGTGACGTTTACACCTCACCAAGTTGTAATCAAGGATTTTAAAAATCCTCAAAATATCCTTGCTACTAGAAATGTTGATGATATTAGCAGGTTGTACAAATTTAACAACTTTGGGTCATCACCTTTTCCTTTAGTTTTTGTTTCTTATAGTGATAACTTAAACAAACTTGGCATGAGTGATTTGGTCACTTAAATTATCACTCATTGCAACAACTATGTAAAGACAATATGGTGACTGGTCTTCTGCTGGTATCTTGCAAGGATGGTGTTTGTTCCAGTTGTGTACTCGAAAAAAATCATCGGGGTAGTTTTGACAAATGTGCCTCTTGGCACGCCTCGGTTCCCTTGGAGCTTGTGCATAGTGACTTGTGTGGCCCTCTTCCATATGCTTCCTTTTCTGGTTTCAAATATTTCTTAGCTTTCATTGATGACTACTCCAGACGCACTTGGGTTTATTTTCTAAAACTTAAGAGCGAAGTATTTAACATGTTCTTGGCCTACAAGGCCCTTGTTGAAAAACAATCTGGTCATCAAATTATTAAGTTAAGATCTGACAAAGGAGGAGAATATGTTAACAACAAGTTCACTACTTTTTACACTGAACAAGGAATCCAACAACAGCACACTGTTCCATATACACCACAACAAAATGGTGTAGCTAAATGGAAGAACCACACTTTAAAAGAAATGGCTAATTGTATGATCCAATCTAAGGGACTAAGTCTTCAATATTGGGTTGAGGCAATAAATTGTGCAAATTGCATAGTTAATCGCACACCCACTAAAGTTTTACAGGGTATAACATCGGAAGAAGCATGGAGTAAAATTAAACCAGATGTAAGTCACTTTCATGTGTTTGGTTGTGAAGCATGGGCTCACATTCCAGATTAAAAATGAAAAGCATTGTAGCCTAAAAATGAAAAGTGCATATTTTTTGGATATTATGAAGATGTAAAAGGTTATAGACTTATTCAGCCACATTCTCATGATATAATCATTAGAAGAGATGTTAAATTTGATGAAAATATCTTGGCCTACAAGCCTAACTTGGTGGGTGTGCCATCTTTGGCCTGCGAGCCTAATTCTGCGATTGTGCCTTCTTCTTCTTCTTCTTCCAGCTTTCTTGACAGGTTTCCAACTCTAGTGTCTGATGATGATAGTGAGGATGAAAATCCACCTCCGCCTGCTCATGTTCCTCCAATCGCACCAGCACCAATACTTCCTCGATGGGTCCGTCCAACATGTGAAGAAGATGGTGATCTTGCCAGTGATCCTAGAGATCAACATCGAACACGTTCTCAATTTCATTGAGCCTCTTCTCTTTTGGCTCAATTTTCCGAGAATCATGATCCAGAAACTTTTACAAAAGCTTTTGGAAATCCAGATTGGGATGCAACTATGGATGAAGAATATCGTTCCTTAATGGCGAACGATACTTGGGATCTTATTCCTCTTCCAAAAGGAAGAAAACTTGTCAGATGTAAATGGGTCTACATAAATAAGTATGCATCAAATGGAAGTGTTGAAAAACTTAAGGCAAGGTTAGTTTCCAAAGGTTTTTCCCAAGTTGAATGGATTGACTACAATGAAACCTTTGCCCCTGTAGAAAAAATGAACTCCATCCGCCTTGTTCTTTCCCTTCCATCCTTACATAATTGGGAAGTCCATCAAATGGATGTCAAGTATTCCTTCTTACATGGTGATTTACATGAGGAAATTTACATTGAACAACCTCTTGGATATGTTTAGAATAACTCTAGTCTTGTTTGTCTCCTTAAGAAATCCTTATATGGCCTTAAGCAAGCTCCTAGATATTGGTATGCCAAAATGGATAGCTTTCTCCTTGACACTGGTTTTTCTAGATGCCATTCTGACCACAATGTCTATACCAAGAAAGTAGGAAACCATCTCATCATACTTTTTCTTTATGTTGATGATATTATCCTTACTAGTAGTGACCCTAAACTTATAACCCGTGTGAAATCCAATCTTAAGCAAAATTTTGAAATGTTAGAATTAGGACATTTGCATTATTTTCTTGGTCTCCAAGTCTTACAAACCAAAGAAGGAAACTTTCTTTCCCAGTCTAAGTATGCTTGTGACCTTCTTCGTCGCTTCCACATGGAATATTGTAAACCGGCCCCTTCTCCCTTCTAGTCTAGAGTCAAACTTTCTGCCACTTGTACTTCCCTTGAAGTAGACGCCACCTTGTATTGTCAGCTTGTTGGTAGTATTTTATACTTGACTCATTCTTGTCCTGACCTTTCCTTTTCCCTTAGTCATGTTACCTGTTATATGCAAAATCCTCATGAAATTCACTAGAAAGCAGCAAAAATAATACTTCGATATATTTGAGGTACAAATCAATTTGGGATTCATTACAGTATAGGGGGGAAACCTTTGTTGGTTGGTTTCACTTATTCAGATTGGGCCGTCGATCCTGATGATCGAAAGTCTGCTGTAGGTTATGTTTTCAGTCTAGGATCTGGACCTGTCACTTGGGCTTGTAAAAAACAACAAGCTCTTGCTCTTTATTCAGCAGAAGCATAATATTGAGCCACAGTTAATGCCAGTCAAGAAGCTTTACAGCTTCAACAAATCCTTTCAGAGTTTGGATTCGAGTAGCAGCAACCTACTCCACTTTGGTGTGACAATCAAAGTGCCATCAAGATTTCCAAAGATCCAGTTCTACATTAGCGCAGCAAACACATTGAGCTACACATGCACTTCATCAGAAATCTTGCTCATGATCATGTTATTGAAGTGCTCTATTTCCCTATAGATGATCAAGTTGGAGACATCTTCACCAAGTCTCTTACAGAAGCAAAGTTTTCTAAACTTCGGTCTATGTTAGGAGTTCAGGAATGTGTCCTTAAGGGGGGGATAGGCTCTAATGCCTCCTTCCTTCTCCTAATAGTGTCACTTTTGTAAATCCTTCAATCCTATCCCAAGTTGTTCTTAAGTGGGGATGTTAGGATATTTATACACTTAGGAGTTAGTTAATATCAACTTGTGCAATATATCCATTAGGTAAAAGTGTGTCTCTTTAGTATGCATTAGTATGCATTTGTAAATATTCTAATCCAATGGTCACGATATGTTCTAGAAATAGAGTGATCCGATGGTTCAACTTCTCTTAGATCATACCTACCATTGATCTGTGGCTTAATGCCCGATTGGTCTATGATCTCTATTTAAAGAGCATAGAGGGTCCTTGGCTAGTTGATCGATTATGAGAAGCTCATATGTAACTTTCTTTCTTTTGCATAATAAATTGCTCCAAGTAGCTATTTGGCTGGGGCCGTGGACTGTTTCCCTCTCGAGGGTTTTAACCACATGACAAACATCGGTGTGTTGATTTGTGATCTATCTATGTGAAGCGGTTGCTGAAGGTGTTCGGTCTTTTGGGAGTACCCTATGTACCTGAACAGGTGCATAGTAGTCTTTGAGCATTTTAAAAAGTGAAAAGAAAACATTTTAGAAGCTTTTGCATTTGATTTTGCATAGAGTAGTTTTATTTTCAGTTTTTAAAATATAATCTCAAAAAAACTACAAAAATACAGTCTTAGAGTTCTCTTTATCGTTGCATTTTCATCAATTTATATTTACAAAAAGAAGAAAAGAAGCTTGTTTTTTAGTAGTGGTAACTTTCTTTGAAAATATACACCTTTGTTTTACATTTCTTATCAAGTCAAAAATATCATAGTCCTTCACTCCACTTCCTTCTGAGTAAAAAATGGCCCTTAAAATGAACGTAATAATTAAAATTTATTAGTAATTTTTATTTTTTAGGGCCATACACCTACTAGCTTAGGCTATACTTGTGGGATAGGAAGTGTAAACTTCCCATAAGTTTTAAAATTCAGACATAGTGGGCTTATCGATAGGTAAATCCTTCCCTTTATCGATAGTATCTGTTAATCTTTTCTCAAATAGGAGTCAAGCATGAGGCCATGTGGAGGAATTGGATTGAGGAGATAACCCTCCGATTCCTTGTCGAAACGTAAATCAGGACTTTTACGCATCTGGGGATTCTATCCTAGAAAGATTTTCAGGCTCAGCTACCTTTCCCATGCGTACAAGTCAGGCTTGTGACTGTCCCCCCCAGAATGTTGGTATAGTTAAGGTAGCCTCTAGTCTCTTGACATTTAGGGTTCATACATAGGTAAAATGAAAGGATATTTCTAGTTCACCTTGGATGGGATTAGAAGGTAACCCTTGTTGAAAGTGTAGGAGGGCAGTGGGTGATTCCTCCGTTTGTGCCTAAGAACCTCTTCAAGGACGCCAAGTAACTATTCTTCAGCTTTATTCAGGAAATCATATCTTTACCCTTGCTGACTATTGAGACTTTAAGAATTTTCATAGTAATTGCTCTGTGGTTTGTCTGTGTTTAGCGGACCTTAGGGTTTGAATTGTCAAATTTACAATCGTGGAAGACCAACCTATAAGAAGGTCACGAAGGTTGTAAAACCTTCCTCCTCTCATCACATTAGAACCTCCACCTCCACCTCAAAGGCAGAGATTGGACATAGACGATTCATTTGAACCGATAGGAGTAAGTGAAGTTTCGGGTGAACCATCCCATAGGGACAACCACTTTCATTTTAATACAGTTGAGATAGAAGACTTGCAGGCTGATGAGTTTGCAAGGAATTTTAATACACTCTTGACTGACTTAAATGATCCTTTGATCATCTAGGTTAGGCCTTTTCATTCACCTATTTTAGGTGTCCCTCTGGGTAGGATAATGTATTATGTGGCAAAAAGTTCTTTTGTTTTCACCTCAGCCATTCCAGCTCAAGGAGTACTATGTCCCTCGGTAAGTGCCCCTAGGTCTAGCATACCTACTATGCCCTTAACTCCAGCAAGCCGGGTGGTTCAACCACCGGTTCCCACAATCCTAGCAGGTTATTCTGGTGGCATGGTTACTGGGATTCCTAGTATACCTATCATTCCTTCCTCCTTCACACACATTGCCCAGAGCGGTCTGGTAGGATCCTCGGCTTTCATCCAAGGATTTCCTTGGAATGGGGGGCATATTCTCCCATCCACTCCATACGTAGGCCCATTTCCTTCTTATGTAGGAGTGTAGTTTGGAAACACTACCTCTTACAAGAAAGGTTTTGAAACTCCGGTCTCAGCCCCGTTCACGAGCTCTCCCTTTTCGTTGTTTAGCGGAGGGATACCTACTCCTATTTTTCAAACCCCAGTTTCTACTGGGATGGCCTGAACCTCTTACACTACACCTCCCACCCACAATTCTGGGGCTTATAGATGGAATCTGTTTCAAAGCAATCCATCCACTTTGCAACCGGTGGCAGGGGGAAACCCCACCTTTGCATATGGGAATTTCAGGGCAAGTCCCTCTAATCCCTAGACTGGCACATTTAGTGCTCCAGTTCGACCCAAGCTTCCATGCCTGGAAACGTTAAACTTGCTAGATTTGTCTAAATTGATGAATGAACCGGTGAGGAATGACCCCTCGTGGCCACCTGTTCCCACCAAATTGCCATCGGACATCCCAAAATTCGAGGGAAAAGTTGGTGAAGATCCTGGGGCTCATGCCACCACTTTTCACTTATGGTGTTCTTCTAATTCATTGAATGAATATTCAGTCAGGTTGAGGCTATTCCAAAGAACCTTAACGAGTATTGTAGAAAAATGGTACATTGAGTTGACTTTTGCTGCGTTCAATAGTTTTTGGGACTTGGCTAGTGCATTCCTTAGCCACTTTCAGCTTCTGATCCGATATGACTTCGGAATGGACTTGTTATCTACGTTCAAGTAGAACAAGGCTACCCACATCTTGGATCACATCCAAGAGTGGAGGAGGCAAAAGAGCCTTATTAAAGCCACTATTCCTCCTGATTTTTTACTAGAGTGGTTCCTTAAATCCCTGTTGCCTTACATATCTAAGGAAATATCCACTTCAGGAGTGACGAATGAAGAAGAATCCATTCTCAGGGCCCAGCAATTGGATTTTATTTATTCGCAATCTGGGATCTTGTATAAGATTATCCCTGAGGAACCAAGGCCTACCCACGATGCAGAGAAACCTAAGCCTGGACCCCATGCCAATGGTGTGGTTGGGTCCATAAACTTTCCCACTGTATAATCTTTGGCCAAACAGCTCCATTAGCTGTTCATCAAACATTCTACGATGGAGGCAGCAAAGGCTGCCCCCTCACCCCAAAATGCAAATGTTTTTGCACAAACCTCTCAGAAGGGAAATCAGCAGCCTAGTGGGAAGAAGAAGAGAGGAAATAAAGGGGAGGGAAATCAAAACAAGTAGAAACCCGCAAATAGTGTTGATGGGGGCAAGAAAGAAAATAAAAAGGTGAAATTCCCATGTAAGTTGTGCCATGAGGAAAACCTCACCTTTGTCTACTGATAGAACAAGACCAGAAGTTGCTAAAATCTCAACAACCGGTCATGAAGGATCCTTTTCCCCAAGGGCAGAATTCTGCTTTAGCTTCTAATGTAGCAGGGGGCACCTCAAATTCCCCTGACCCCAATTATATCAACATGGTTTGATCTTCGACTTTTCTATAGGCTAGGAATAAAAACTATGAAAAAGAGACTTCTAAGAAGGGCAAGTCTATAGGTGAAAATTCTAACCCTCTCACGATCAAGAAGCCTGCTGAAACTATGCCTAAGATACCGAAAGGTGTCTTTAAGAAGACCTTGCATAACCCTAATGCTACAGTTGCTTCAAACTACTCCGTGGTTGAAGACTTGGCCCAAACCGCTTATGCAATGTTAGCTTTAGAGGTGTTATAGAGCTATCCCGCCCAGCGGGATGCCCTCTTAGTAGCCTTAGGCAGCATGGAATCATCGAGTCTCTTGGTGAAATTTCACTTGTTTGATATTAAAATTCGCCTCCCTTACCATGTAGCCTTATCAATAGATATCATCCATGGTGGAAAGACCATTGGAAAGGAAGTTGTTGATGAGGGTGCTTCTACAAGCGTTATGTACTTGTCATGTTGGAAAGCTCTAGGATCCCTAGAGCTGGTCCTGTCAAACACTCTACTTACTATTTTTGATGGAAGGTCATTCCGTCCGCATGGTATCCTACCGAATTTTGAAATTAAGTTGGCAGGGAAAGCGATTTCTGTTGAGGTGGAAGTGATTGATGCACCTTTGGACTATAATTTTCTTTTGGGAAGAAGCTGGACTTATGCCATGTTCATTATTGCGTTGGCCGTCTATTGGGTGGTAGTATTTCCAGACGAAAGAAAGTTGGTTACTGTTGACCAACTCAATTTTACTCGAAAAGGCCACATGGAGTCTAATGAGTCAGCTGTACCATTGGTTGATCAGGTCAAACCTGCTACACAGAGCTTGGGGGATAGAATGTACACATCACTGATGGGCACATTTGATCTTCCAGCCTCGATTAACTATATAGGTTCTACTAGTGTGGGGAAGTCCATAGCCACGGTTGTTGATAGGACCGATCCTTGGGTTCTCCCTTCCCCCCATGAACCAAAATTTCCCTTATCGGTAGTGGAAGTGGCTTACCAAGCTATCACTCTCACCACTATTGATCCCATTCCAGACCCTCTCACGGTCTCAAAGGACCTGGAGGAAGTCTATTTGCCTACTTGGGTAGAAAACTCTTTGCATTCTACAGATTGTTTAGATATGGTTTTACCTTCTGATGAAGCCATTCTGGAAGCCATGTGTGGGCATGATAAGATCTATGAAGATCTTCATCATCGATCCTATTTTCTCCCAGAGCTAAGTAGGATAGAGAATCAATAGTTTCATATGAGACTGACAGATGATGTTGATACACCCATCAATTTCTTACCAAGGGAAGGAATGTTTACCGAGGGGAATATGGAAAATATTTCTGCTACTATCCCTATCAAGATCTCTGTAAATCCTGACATTGTGGAAAATATACATATCGGTGCAAACTGCTCTCCCGAGGAGATTGAAATCTATACGTCCTTGTTCAAGGAATTCCACGATGTTTTTCCTTGGTCATATGAGGAGATGCCAAGCATTGATCCATCAATAGTTGAGCACGAGATCTAAACATACCCTGACACTAAACCTATTCGAAAAAAGTTAAGAGTTGTTAACCCGCATAAAGCGGTGGCTGTAAAGGCTGAAGTTGAAAAACTATTGAAAGCTAGTTTTATTTATCCCATAGCTCTGACAGAATGGGTATCCAACTCAGTTCCTGTTGATAAGAAGTAAGGGACCATACACATCTGTACCAACTTTCGAGATTTGAATAAATCCTATCCTAAGGACAACTATCCCACGCCATTTATAGATCAAATTATAGATGCTTGCGTGGGAAGTGAATTTTTCTCGTTTATGGATGGTTTCTCTTGATACAATCAAATTCAAATAAAACTAGAAGACCAACATAAAACTGCTTTCATTTGTCCTTGAGGTACCTTCGCGTACAAAAAAATGCCCTTTGGATTAAAAAATGCGGGGGCAACCTTTCAACGGGAAATGAACTTTTCATTCCATGATATCAAAGCCATTATCGAACCCTACCTTGATGATTTGCCTGCACATTCTCGTAAGAGGATTGACCATCCAGATCACCTATGGTTGATATTTGAGCGATGCAGATACTATAAGATCCGCTTAAATACCCACAAGTGCATGTTCTGTGTCAAGTCAGGGAGACTGTTTGGATTCATTATCTCTAATAGAGGCATTTAGGTGGATCCATTAAATTTAGAGGCCATTGTAAATCTACCTCCTCCTCATTCTATCAAGCAACTTCAGAGCTTGTAGGGAAAGTCCAATTTTATCCGATGTTTCATTGTAAACTATGCCAAGATTACCAAGGGTTTCATGCACCTGCTAAAATAGGACACCCCATTTGTATGGGATGAAACTGCACAACTTGCTTTTGAGGCATTGAAAAAATATTTGTTGTCGGCACCTTTACTACATCCGCTAGATTACTCTAGGGATTTTATATTGTATCTGGCTGTGTCCAAGTCGACCATTGGGGTAGTCCTGGTCCAGGAAGACGATAAGCTCCAGGAGCGTGTCATTTACTATGTTAACCATGCTTTAGCCAGACCTGAACTCAGATACTCCCATGTTGAGAAATTGGCCTTAGCAGCTATCTATGTTGTTTAGAGATTATGTCACTACATCTTACTAAGGAGTACAACAGTAGTGGCATATGTTAATCCTTTTCAATATGTTTTGTCCCGACGGATTGTTGGAGGCAAATTCAACAAATGGATAGTCATTCTCCAAGAGTTTGACTTGGATTTCTAGTCCACTAGGTCTAAAAAATCCTTAGTTTTTGCTGAGCTTATAGCAGAATTTCCAACTGAAGAAGATGTAGTCATTAAAGAAGACTCATTCCCAGATGAGCATATCTTCTTGATATCCACCTCTGACCCCTAGTACAGAGATATACTTATATATCTCTAGACTTTGAAGTATCCTGCAGCTTCCTCACGGGAGGAATGATGTAAATTACGCCTTCATGCTAAGAAATACCTCATAATAGGAGATACTTTATATCATAGAGGGGTAGATTCCATTTTGCGTCGATGTCTTACCCATGAGGAAGCGGAGATTGTCATGAAAGATTCCCATCGTGGAGCATGCGGGGGTCATTTATCTGGGTCAGCAACGGCCCAGAAGATACTACGTGCCGGTTATTTTTGGCCCACGATCTTTAAGGATTGTGTGGAAGCCGTGAAGCGATGTCATCCATGTCAGCTTTACACCAGAAAAATGTGGTCACATCCTGCTCCATTATTTCCTGTTGTCTCGGTGGGCCCCTTCATGAAGTGGGGGATTGATTATGTAACGTGTAACCCATCCTTGGCTGGGGGGCACAAATATATCATTTTCGTTGTAGACTATTTTATGAAATGGGAAGAGGAAATGCCCACCTTTAAAGCCAATGGGGAAACAACAACTTTATTCATGTTCAATTAGATTATAGCATGGTTTGGTATACCCAAGGTAATTGTCACTAACCATGGTAGTCATTTTCAAAATAGCATGATGATTGAACTGACCACTATGCTTGGATTCAGACAAGAACATTCATCTTCATACTATCCTCAAGAAAATGGTCAGGTTGAGGCTGTTAATAAAACTTTGAAGACTATCCTCAAACGTACTATTAATGCAGCTCATTATAACTAGCATCTCATGCTATACCCTGCACTATGGGTGTACCAAACTAATGTAAAAACTGCTATTGGTTTCTCCCCATTCCAACCCATTCATGGAGTGGAAGCTATTACCCCAGTTGAATGTGAAGTCCCGTCTTTGAAAATAGATATTCATGTGTTACCCAATACGACAGAGCTTGAAGAACGTCTAATACACTTAGAACATTTTTATGAGCAGTGTAGAGATGCACTGACAACAAATCGAGCTCACAAAAATAGGGTCAAAATCCAATATGATAAGTCGATTAAGCCTCGGATTTTCTCTGAGGGGGAACTTGTTTTTCTCTAGGACCAAGACAAAGAACCCCTAGGGGCAGGAAAATTCAAGGCCATGTGGTTGGGGCCTTATGTCATGTAGAAGGTCTTAAAGAAGGGTGCAAATGAGTTAATTGATTTTGATGGGAATAAGCTGCCTGAGCCTAGAAATGGGCTCTACCTGAAAAAGTACTATGCTTAGGCTTAGCGCTTTTTCTTGTATTTTATTGTATGTATTTTTATGTACACTATTTCATCGGTTTGTGTTTTTTATACCATCTGCTGGTTGTTTCAGATGTCTTCCAAGAGGTTCGTAGGTTTCGCTGATGGCGCCAGTCGCCACACTTGTAATATAGCTTCAGCGGCATGGGTCATTTACTCTCCCTTAGGACAGTTAGTTGCCTCAAGAGGCACTTGCTTAGGTCCTTATTCTAATAATGTCGCTGAGTATAGGGCTATAATTGAGCTTCTATGGGAGGCTTTGTCACGTGGTATCACTCAGCTGGAAGTCCCACTGGACTCTCAATTGGTGGTTTCCCAAATCAATCGAGCTTATCAGGTGCGGAACCCTATTCTATTGCATCAGTTTATGCAAGTTAGGTTATTGGAAAGAAATTTTGAATTCATTACATTCAATCATATTCCAAGAAATTAGAATTCATTAACTGATGCATACACTAACTACATCTTGGATTGGAATTTAACACATTTTTTATAAAAATATACAGCATATGCATAAGAAACATTTGTAAATAACCAACCAAATATATATATATATATATATATATATATATATATGTGTGAATATCTATCTATAGATAGGTCGAGTCTTTGATCCTCAGATCCAGTCATAACTGTATAATATACAAAAATATACAAAATATGGATCATAGTCCATCAAATTCCCTAGATCTAAGTAGGACCACCCTGGTCCCCCTGGTCTCCCTGTACTTTTGCTTCTTCAGCCTCTTCGACTTCAGCAGCCTCAACAGCATCTATGTATACTAAAACTGCTCTAGCTATCCACCTCAAAAGGCTTGTCCAGACAGGTGGAACTCCAACCACAAACTCCTGCATGATGGCTGGGATGTGCTCTATCCACAAAGTGGGTACTCTCTGGGTAAGCCTGGCTAGCTTTCCCTCTAGAGCCCTAATCAGCCCCTGTTCTTCGCCTAAGATAGGACACACATACATGCATGGATGCCCTTCAGGGTGAACTAGTCCAATATCTGCATTTTTACATGTTTATAGGATTAGAACTCTTATACATATGTATATATGTATATATTTAAAATTCATAAAAAATTTAAAAAAACTTGAAAATAAAAATTACCTAGCTCTCCCCATGCTCCTCCTGGAGGGAGGACAAGGTCTGGATCACCACGGAAATCCATCCCAGCATATGGAAATTGCTCCAATGCTGGCAACTGCCGCTCCCACCAAAAGTAGAAGTCATCATCATATACACTTTGCATTGAGACACCTCCTCCCTAGCGAAGGAATATATCTTCCCGTCTACTCATTCTAGGCCGACGAGGAGAACGAACTGGTAGGGTATTGCAGGGCTCAATCCCGACACTCTCTCTCGTAGAAGGAAACTAGTATGCTAGAATATCCAAAGTTCTTCCTCTTTCCTCTCTTGCAGTCAGAGAGTTACTTTCTCAAAATCGAGATAAATCCTGAGCACCAATCATATAGGACCCCCTGCATGCAATCCACTGCCAACCTCATCTAGTTATGTGTAGCGAGATGAAGAGAAGATGATTCCACAACCCTCATGTTATAGTGGATTTCACCACCCTAGGTGAATCACGCTTTATATGGCCTTCCCCTATCCCGCTGCAGACTCTTTAGACCCCATGGACCATATTTTATCCTTTGATGTTACCTTGATCATCCCTTAAACTATATAAAAAATGATATACGCAGCTTTTTACCCGATAACCACGTACATACGCGGATCTGTCCCCGATAATAGCGTACATCGGGATGTGTGCATAAATCCAAAACCTTTTGTAGTTTTCCTTGATATGGATCCGACTCATTTGACTCCTGGCCTTCCATATGCCTTGAGATCGCTCGGATTCGACCCTTCATTATCCCTTGTGAAGCTATATAAGGAACCCCTTGGTACAATGAAGACATATAGAGAGAATTGAAGCAAGGAAACTATAGTCCATTGTTGCCAGAATTTATACTTGAGTCTGCATCCCTTTGTCCCTTGGAGCACTGTTGTGTTCTTCCCAAGCTGCCTTTTACTAGTGAGCTTGCTATCAAGAGATGGAGGATTGAGGTGGTGGAGGCCCAAGTGGGGGATTCAGTTTCTCCGATTCGTAGACGTGCCGTCAGAGGTTGTATCTATCTTGTAATCTCTAATTTATATTAATAAGAAACATATTTTCCTGTCCAATGATGTGTATTTGATTTAATGTTGTATCCATTGGAATATGTCAAATGCTTTTACATTATTGATGATATATATGCTAGAATATATCTAACACCATGATATATAGTATGCTTGTATTGTTTACTTGTTGTTGAGGCAGTATTATATCAATTCAAGCTGAAGATTGGAAAGCTCAACGGGGATCTACTTCAACCGTCCAAAATAAGGTACGAGGTCTGATCCTTTAGTGTTAGATGTTTTATTTCTATTGCATATTGGGAAAGATGGCTTTCTGGAGTCAAGTCTGTCTGTTGTGGTACCCCAAGCCGTAGGAATTTCTCTCCGTAACAGAATTGGCGACTCCACTGGGATGTCCCTTATTTTTATTTGGGGTTTGCGGGCACAATAGGCTTGATATTATTGACTTGCTCTTGGTTTATCTCTGTTTCTATGTCACATTTTATAGTATGTTTGTCCATTGACACTCCCCTTTATTGGTTTGGCCTTGACCTGGTTTTTACCACTGCCTTCTCTGTATACGCAGATTTTTGGCTAAAAGTCACGTATATACGCAGCTGTTCTTTATACAATTGCGTACATCCTCTCTTTTGGTGAGTTTGATGTTGTGGGAAGTTTCTGGGTGGGTTGTGAGTGTGGTTGGGTCCTCCTTGGGTCTGATGTTGTCTGTTGGATGCTTCTTTTGTGACCAGAGACCACTTTTTCATTGATTTTTCTTTGAAAGTAGTTTTAGTCATTTTTTCCTTTTTGTTTTGCCATTAGTGCATTACTCTTTTTGTCTTGGTGTCTTGCTAGGCTTGTCTTTTATACTTGCTGCAGAGACTGAGAGTTTTAGATGACTTTTATTGCATTTTTCATTCTTTTATATTGAAAAATATGAAGTAGTTGCACTCTTAGTTGCATCTTAGATTTGGATTTAAGGAGTTGCTTGCATTCGATTGACCCGTTCAGACTGATCTCAGGTATAATGTCTACATTGGCATATAGGTTAGGTTCACCACCGTTTGCATTTTGCATGACCTTATGACCATGTCACCATGACCTTAGGTATGAACCCACTCTATTATGTCACGGAACCTTCTTGCTGCTTTAGAAGTGGCATGATACGAGTGGTAGAGCTTTACCTTACATGGGTACCCTAGTTAGCGCTTTATTTGCATTTGGTGCCCATGCCGATGTTTCCTCCTTTAGGGTGTGGGATTCCATTGTATAGTACCACGATGACATTTTGCAAGAGCCTCATACTCCTCTTGATCTTATGCTGGCCTATTTCCCTCCGGACTCCCCTTATGTCAAGTTGTGAATGCATTATCATGAGCTTTGCCTGCCTTATTGAGCTTTATGCTGGCTCCCCTGACATTGTGCTTCAGCCATATAGCCCAAGCTTGTCTCATGTCTAGCCATGCAGAGCCATCTTTTATATCCTTCATAGCTTGATTTCCCTTTTTACCGGGAGGGGATTTTCCCCGAGTGTCGATATCCTACACATGTCTCCTTGCCGCTTGAGCATAGGTATGTTACACTACTTGGAACTAGTTTGTTTGCCCCGATGACACTCGTCTCCTCCTAGGGAAACCCACGTATAGAATGTGTGTACACGAGTTTCAATATAGAGAACCTGCATATACAACGTTCCTTGCTTAAGGGGGCTCAAAAATATAAAATTTGGACTCAATTTTGAAATTTGGTAGGATCAAATTGAAGAGCTTGGGGTGTAGTCTTACCTGATACTTGCGGAATTGGATTTGGTCCACTGGATTGTCCACACTGATCAACTAAAGGTAGAGGTGAAAAATTGTCTTTTATGGATAAAATTCAAAATGGCGAGTTTTATTTATGTTTTTGAGCTATTTATAGAAATGAAATTTCTCAAGTAGGTTTTTTTTCATATAGTTCATAATTCACTAAACTAATACCATATCTCTTTTTGCCTTGTAACAGGTTTATCATTGTTTTAAGGTGTTTTTTGCTCATATAGGGTGGTTTTTTGTCGTTTCACATGCATTTTGCATCTATAATTACTCCATCTTAAACTTAGAAATCAACATTTTAACCATGGACTATGGTATTTTAAACCATTATCTCCTTTTCTTTACCATTTTTCTTCCATGGATAGGGCCTTCTTCTCATGAGTATCCTCATTTAGATCCTACGTTGTCTTTCGATACTCATGCTGCAGCTGTCTTAGGTATAGGGGAATCCTCGTAGCTAATTTTCACGCCAAATGGAGCCTCATTTTGGTCTCTTTTTACAAGCTATCCCTTTATAGGACTCCCCACCTTTATGGAGTTTCTTTAGACCCAGGTCTGACTCCTTAAAAAATACTTGATTGCCGAGTTAACTTCTCCATTCAAGCTCGTTAGGAATATGTGAATGGGAATTTGCATTGGTGGTATGTTATCTCTTTCTTGGACGATGTGGAATAAAACGAGAAATGATCACTCTCTTTTCTACAGAATTGAGAAGAGTATTCTTAGGCATAGGTTTATCACTTTTCCGGACCTGAGGGACTAAATTTATGGAAAAGGAACACCCGGTATGAGCTTAGTTTTCTCTTTTTCATGCTCTGGACCTAAAACATGAAAACAATTTTGAGTGTAATTTATGTCTTTGTCATGCTCGTTAAACACTAAAAAGCAAGGCATCGAGTTTATTTTTGTAAGCCCCATTTCTCGTACTCAAATGGATCTTTCTGAGTGATCTTGCTTTCCTTCACACTCTTAAAACTCAAGTTGTATGCTACTCTCTAAGGAGCGTTGGGTAGGTGCTAATTTAACCTTTTTTGGACCTCCTTGACTAAGTACAAAAAAGGTTCACCTTTTCTTCTACGGAAGTTAAGAGAGTTCTTCTGTGGTATGTTTTATACTTTTCCAGCCTCAGGAGACTACATTGGATGAAAAAGGACCCCCATGGAGTCTTCTTTGGAGTTTTTAGACTCTCTAAACGTGAAAACACCAACTGAGCATGTACTAGTTCAGGCTCATTAAATCCACGAATCAGTGACACTATCAAGCATTATTCTCTCTTCTCTTCAAGCTTGTTAAAAAATGAAGAGAGATCCGAGTTGACTTTCCTGGAATCATTAAAATTTAACAGGGAAGGTAAGGAAGAAGTTTTCTCTTGGTTTTCAGTTAGTGGTAGGATGTCATCCTTGAACATATCACTCTTTGTTTTTTCCGATACCCATGTCTTAGTGTTCACTTTCAGTTCAGCTATTACTTCAAGTTTATTACTCCTCCTCTTGTTAGTTCTACCTGGGGAATCTGATCATGTCTCCTACATGATAGATAAGTCTAGTTGTTCTATCTAGAAAGTTAAAAGCTGCCTTGGGTCATCTCTATGTCATGCTCACTGTTCAAGGACTAAACTCAATTTTTGATCTATATCCTGATCCCATCATTGTCATATCTGTTATCACTTGTGTCTCCCTTCCTTTACCCAGTTCCTAGTCACTCTTGTGATCTGTTGGAGGATCTATTTCCTTCCTTATCACAGTATGGTTCCACATAAGCACTTATTGACGATCGACCTAGAGTTTTGACGATCGTACCTCAGGATTCACTTTCATTATTGGTGAATTCCTTTGCTTCAGTTGTCGATTATCACCTATTGATTGACAATCTATTGAATCCACTCCATGTTCGACTTCAACCTACATTTATTCACATGGCTTGGATTGTACTGGCTCTTTGGGATTGTTTATGAAGACCTTAGTTATTTATCTATGGACTAAGTTGCACAAGATTATGTTCTATCCATTTACACAGCTTCCAGATCTTTGAAGACTCATCATTATTGTATATTGTGGCTTCAATCCACCTTTTTAATATATGTGGTCTTGTACTCATACTATATGATGTACTCAAACATTGTAAAGGAGCTAGTGTTCCATTATATTGAACATAGCATCCTCAGATATGACTTTCTATATGAAATTATTATGTATTTGTTTCAGGTACTACCTCTGCTCCATTGGATTTCTGAGTTCTCCAAAGATAATGATTATAATGTATTTCGACCATCGCTTCCCTCTAACCTCACACATTAGGGGGCATCTGTTATCAACCCAAATGGAACTTCTCTGTCCGAGTGCCGACACTTCATATGTTGGCACACAAAAGGACACTTATGGATTGAAGGTTGCCTAAACACTATAGATGGGCATGACATGAGATGCGTTCACTATCCAACTAGCTTGCCATTTTACCTTTTCATATGTTGAATGCCGTATGCGACTATCTCCATAGCAACTCGCATACATACGTGACTATCTCCATAGCATCCCACGTACTGTACGTGAGTATCTTCATTGCAACCTACGTATAGATATGTACGTGAGTTTCCCTTATAGAAACTTGTGTGTCATATGCGGGTTTCCAGTATCAATACTCGCGTACACATCCATTTGACATTAAAAATAATAAAACATGATTAATGGAGATTTGTTGAGCACTAATCATTAACTATATCAACTGTCTCAACCTCCTCAACCTTCGAAACTGCTCTATTTCCTAAAGTATAAATAGAGGCCTTGGGGAGGGCATTAATCAATCAAGCTTGAAGAGCAAAGTTATGCTAGTGGTATATCTTCAAAAGTCTTTGGAGCAGCAGAACTCAAGATCCTTTGGTTGCAGAGGAGTCCTTGTTTCAGGTGTTGGGTTGTACACTTATCTCATTCACTATTGTTAATAAAGAGAATTGTTCTTCCAACTTTGTCTTGAGTCTCTTTCATGTATCATTGTTTGATGAATATTTTTAACTAAGCACTCTATATATTGTTAATTTAACTTGTCATATATACATGTATAAGATTGTACTTGGAGAATTGTCTCTTTGCAGGTGAAGGAGGTGCATCCCTGAAAGCTTTGGAGAGGAGCAGAGTGGGAGAAGACAAAGCTTGGATCAACTGTCGTTAATCGGGTGAGTCCACCATATCTTCCTATTTTCTTTCTGTACTTTAAAGCTGATTGTCTGCAAGTTTTAGAAGTACGTTGGTAACCCCATACCCAAGGTTACAAGGGGGTTTATTCTTGAACAACAGCAACTGACTGCATGTTCATGCATCAGTTTATGGGCCTCTGAGACCAATCTCTACAATTTAGGAGCCACTAGGAGTGCCACCACCAACCTCCTTTAGTTGTTGATAATTGGTACCTAGTTAAGCTAAGTTATGCTCCAATTACATTCAGTTAGATGTCCTCCAGTCTAGTTAGTGCCAGTCTTGCATGGTTGCATGTGGGTAGGGGCCTATTCTCACCTACCTCATCAGTTTAATAGGTTTAATTGATTGAGAGACTGAATTAAACATCTGGAGTTAGACTAGTGAGCTCCGATAGTGATTTAGATACTTCTAGTTAGCCAATCAGTCAGGATTGAGTTGGTAGATTCGAATCATATCCACATTATTCGAATTCTTCTGTATGTAACATTGTTGTATATTGTTGGGTTTAATGATGATAATATTGTAATTTGACTAAGAAATTCTTAATAGTTTCCTGTGAAATTTGTCTTGTTTAGTGTATATTTTTCATTCCATTCCACTACACAATTATACAATTAATTGCACTCATTGCTTGTAAATCAATGACACAATAATTCAAACAATTAGATTATGTTGGAAATATTAATTACTCATTGATCCACATTTTCATCTCATCCGAATCTGTTAGAGTTTGTAGTAGGTTAGTTTCTGTCAGTCTCTCTAACAGAATGAAGAGTTCATGTCTCTCACATATAAAGCATTCGAAGTAAGTTTATGAAGATAAGCTTCTAGGTAGAAGCAATTTTAGTCTGTCTATATGAAGAAGAAGTAGATTGTAAATAAAAGAAAAAGGAGAGAAGCGTGTAAGTGTATGGAGAGAGGAGAGGAATAAGAAAAAAATCTCGAGAGAGTTCAAGGGATCAAGCTCCGTGTTTTTGAAAGTGTTTCAAGAGTTGAAGCTCTATAAAAGGTGAAACATCCTTGTAAATTTCCAAGTTTATATTTGTGGTTATAGTTCTTTGTTATCCCAAGGCAATAAATATAAATTCATAGTTTATGGTTGAATGCATGTTTTATTTAGCCGCACGTCTTCTCTAGAATTACTTGAGTAAATGTTGTTTACATTTACCATTTAGTCAAAGACAGAAAGAATCCACAAATATTTCACAGTGTAAAAGTTCAAGTTTTTATGCCCAGAGTGTTGGACACAAGTCTTACTTAATATTTGGTTATATGATATTGTGAGTTTGTTGCAATATAGTTGTTTCGCGGTTTATCAAAGTTACAGTCGGTGAAAAATGTTTTTCATATTATAAGTCTTTAGACTAAGAAATATATTTTTATTAAGTTTGACTAAAAGTGATTTGGTTGAAGTGGGAGTTGGTGGAAACCAAAAGTATGTTGTGGGAAAAGGCGGTAGAAGTTAAGTAGGTGTATGTCAAGGTAAAAATGTGTCAGGTGAAAAGTCCGTAAAAAGCGTCTCTACCAAAAAGCGAAAGTTGAGTCCTGTCACAGAGTAGTTTGTCACAATAAATCTCGATCACAATAAAATTCAGTCACAGTAAAAGGTATTCGTAGCAAAACTCAATCCCAGTAAAACCTGGTCGTAGTAAATTTTGGTCACAAGTATTTTGGTTGAAGTAAAAGGTGGGGTTTCCCAAGGTAGTGTGTGGAAACCCTAAAAGTAAAAAGAAAAGGGAAAATTTATGTATGTTCATAACTCAAGTTAACAATCGTAACCATCGATTCCCAAGATCTGGTATCGGAGCAAGGTTTAGGAAAGAAACCTTGTCTTGAAAAAAAATTCTACGGAAAATTAAAAATATGGCTTCCACTTCTGGAGCACACATGTCGAGTTTGCAAAATCCAATATTCACATGAAAGAATTATGAATATTGGTCTCTAACAATGAAGGCTTTATTGAAAGGTAAAGATGTATGGGAGATGGTCTAAAATGACTATATAGAACCAACAGATCAAGCGACATATAATAATGTCGTGCAAGATGAGAAGAATGCCCTGAGGGAACAAAGGAAGAAAGACATAAAGGCTATGTTCTACATACACCAAGCCATGCATGAAAGCATACTCCCAAGAGTAGCAGCAGCAAATACCGCTAAGCAGGCATGGGATACATTGGAAACTGCCTATCAAGGCTTGAAGGTAAATACTTCTAAGTTGCATATTCTTAGAAGAGATTTTGAATCTCTATCAATTAAAGACACAAAGTCTGTGGACTCATTCTACACTCAAGTTGTTGGTGTGAGAGATAATATAGAAGACATAAGGGTTGTTGAAAAAGTTCTGTTAAGTCATGAATTTGTTTCCTTTAATTTTATATTTTGATTGTGATTTTATTTTTAGTTTGCTCATATGCTTAAATTTTCTCATTTGCTTACTTTAGGAATTTTTGGTTTTAATTGAAATTTGGATTTTTTTCGTAGATTTGTTTTATTAAGTTTGTTTTCTTAGCTCTTGAAGGGTGTTAAAGGTCATATTATTGACTAATGGACTCACAAATCATATTAAAAGCATACCCATCATTCAAACATCACATAAACTTCATGCAAAATGGAAAAAAGTTGTAAAACAGTGCCAAAATTGGTTTTAAATTATTCTTGTAGCGCAACTGCAAAAAAATTACACTGCGGCGCTACAAGAAAATCGTTTTTTGCTAGAATGGTCATTTTTTAGTCCGATTTTTTGGGGATTTCGCTGGGGAAGTGTTAAATAAATCATTGGTCATGTTTGATATGTGTTTTGCCAAGTTTTTTTTTATGTAAACAAGCGTCAGTCTCATGTGAGGGAGATTCTGGCAACTGTCTGGCAACTGTATGACGATTTATGGCAAAATCATGACAAACCATGGAATGGGGCATGATTTCCGAAAGGATATTCTCAAACTGAAGGTTACGAAGTTGGTGAACACTGAGGTGGAGACACATTGCCTAAAAATATGGAATTTTCCATTGCAGAGGAATTTATGTTTTCACCAGTGTGACAGTTGGGAGTAATCTGAAGAACCACAGAATTATTTATGACCCTGTAGATCAGTGATTGTACCCATATTTGGAATGGTATGCATGATATAGTTTTTATAAAAATGGATGATTTTGTCCGTTCAACAACTCAGAGAAATGTTGATCAGACTCAAATAAAAATGGGATCGCCAGATTATGACAGAGATGATGAAACTGAGGATCAGATCCTTATTAGCCCCTCAGATGCTGATAGAAAGGATCATGAATTCAAGTCTACAATGAATGGACCATTGGTGGATGTCTTGAACAAGTGGACATTTAGAAGAGTGAGAAATCGAATATTCGAATGCATACACATGGTCAATATGCAAAACAAAATAAAATTTGTTCCTTCCTTTTGGTCCTGCAGCAATGATTTTAGCTCATTTATCAGAGCAGATCAATACATTTCAGAGATGGGTTTTCTTTTTCAGCTTGTTGGGAATAACACCTTGGCCGAGCAACTAGGTTTTGTAACAGATCAGCTAGCATTTTTCACTGGTCCCATAGTTGGATGCCTTTTGAATGCCACATTTGGAAATGCCACTGAGATGATTATCTTATTTACTGCACTTTACACACACAGAGTTGCATAAAGGAAAATCATAATTATCCCTTTCAAGGTTTAGCAGCTGTGTTATGCTGGTAGCATATAAAACAACAACATTACATTGAACCATTACCTTTCAAAACCTGAAAAGATGACAGTATGAAGAGTTGTGCATTTTCTGTTATCTAAATATCACAAATTGATTTGCTGCTTGTAAACAGGACAACAAGGAAGCCGAACATTTGAATTTGCAGGAAGACCTAATTTCGTTAGGTGTTAAAGCTTATTTTTTTCAGTGTTTAAAGCTAATGGGAGCAGAAAATGGGCATACATAAGATTGTTTTTTATATCTCCTCATCTATTGAATAAACTTTCAGTTGATCTTAGAAATCACAAGTTGATATAAGGAGCTATCAGCTGAGATTACTTGTGTAACACCATTTCTGCATAGAGATAGTTCATCAGTTTCATTTAAAGGCATTAAAGGTTACTTTGTACAGAACTACAATACACAGGTGCTGTTAAATTTTATGGAGATGAACTAGTATCTAAATGAGTAGATTGGATGATAACTAGTTTCATCACCAGTCTCAGTCAAGAGTATGAAGCATTCTGTGACCTAAATCTCTTATACCTGTGATAAAACCTAGCCATGCTTTATGTATGGAATTCAGGGACTCCAGAGGTTTATCAGTTGCTGATATTTTCTCAGGTCATGTTGGCTATGCAACTTCCAGCTGCTGTAACACCTCTTTTTAGAGTGGCATCTTGAAATTCAATAATGGGCACTCATAAAATATCTCTTTTTGTGGAAGTTTTGGCCTGGTTATCCTTCTTTTTGATGCTCATCCTTAATATATCACTCGTGTCAGATATCTCTTTTGGGGATAGCGAGTGGATAGGTTCCTTCAGAAATATAGGCACTGGTATGGCAGTTCCTTTCATCTTGATTCTTATGGTTTCTATTTTGTCATTAGGGTTTATGTTATGTCTTATTCCAACACCTCTGAGGTGTGCAAACCATAAAGTAGAGGACCAAAAATGGTTTGAAGAATCAGAAACTCGATATGAACATGCAGAGCATCTTGTTTCCAGAGAAATGGTCACATATGGCTTAAATTCTGAAGCTATTCCAGTAGAAGACGTTGAAACATTAGAGAGCAAGGGAACCAGAATTGACAAGACTTTGCCTGGCAATGATTTGAAGCCTGGGAAATATTTGAGTATTTGTCCCAAGGTTACAGAAGTGCATGCAATAGAGCACACAAGTATAGAAAGTGGATTTTCTTCAGCTGATATTGTCCCCTATATTGATTTGCCTCCACTGCCTGATGTTATAAATGTTAATGAAATCCCTTTTATTGATTCTCAAGCTCCCTTAGATTCTTTTTTTGACAGAATCATCTCTTGTATCAGTGCCTGCACCTTCCTCAGATGGCCTTTGCATTGACAGTGTACTGAATGTTAGTAAGCCTACGAGAATTGAGTCGGAGACCTCTGTTTTTTAAAGAGATGGATGTGGAAGTTGATGTTGAGATGGAAAAGTATGATGATGATGGGGATTGGGGGAGAATTCTTTGCAGAAACAAAGTCTCAGCACTTATGAATGAAAAAAGGAGGCAGTATAAACATAATTCTGCTCTATTTTTCTTGTTTTTGGTTATTGAATTAAAATGCCGACCACGAGCTAATGGAGATGAATTTTTAAAAACAAAAGAGGTTTTTGTTCATAAGATACCCATCTACAAAAACCTCTCTCAGTTTGCAACAGATGTCAAGGTTTGAAATATTAAGTTTAATCTTTGCAGCCTATTTTTCAGGGATTTTAAATATTTAATATTTTCCTGTTTTAGTGTTTATTTTGTAGGGCAGATTCTGATTGATTGGAGATGAATTTTTAAAAATCGAGAGAGGTTTTTGTCCACCACGGACCCATTTACAAAAAACTCTCCTAGGGTTTACACAGGTGTTACCAATTGATAGATATGGAAGCTTCGTTGACACCTATTTTCCAGAAATTCACCATATTTGCCAGAAATCCGATTTGCTATTTTTAGTCAATTAGTTGAATTAGTTAGTTAATGTAACTGCTGGGTAGTTTCCATTTTGACCTAAGAAGGGGAGATAGAACTACTACTTTGTAATTATAAAAGAGGGACAAAGGGAATGAAGAGGGGTTCTGATTTTTGGGAGCTTCAGGAGGTCTTCAGACTGTTTTTGTCTTCAGACTTGTTCAGGAGTTAAGTATCAAAACTATTGTATGCATTTGATGATGAAATTATGAGATATATGACACTTTTTACCCTTCAGTTTCTGTGTTGGATTCATTGTTCAGCTTGTTTATTTGCTTAATTGATATATTAATTACTGGTTTATGTGTATCTGCTGGTGATGCTTGTCTCTTATGAATGAACCTCAACATTGTGTTTATGTTGGATCTTGTTGGATATATTATGCATGTTTATAATCTTTTGTTTATGATTTAGTTATTATCTTGCTCATGAATTTATTCCCTGATTGTTCCCAAATTTTACAACCACTAAAACCTTTTTAAGAAAACCCTAAACCTAGTTTATTTTACTAAGTTTTATTTGAGATTGTTTTGGCTTGTTTCTTTGGCCTTGGAAACAATTTCTGGCACAAACATCTTTGGCGCCGTTGCCGGGGAATGAAAGTTGAAGACATATTTTCCCTGGGATACTTATCAGTTTTGCTGGTTTTAAGAGGTGGACTTAAACCAGCACTTTATAAAACTATTTTTCACCAAGGTTTGACACAGTGGCTACTAGAGGAGTTGGAAGAATTAGAAAGTTTCAGTTATCCCCAGCTTTATGCAGCCCTAATTAGTTTCAAGTACTGTTATTCCTTTCTCTTTCTGAGAAGAAGAAACAAAATCTGTCTTGACAAATTTATTGGCGATTCCACTATTTCAAGATGAAGAGGCCGATGTCCATGGAAGCTATTCTGGCTCAAAGGTTTGCACCTTTTAATTTTTATGATATTCCAGGTTTTCCAAATCCAGTACCTATTATGGATGTTTAGGGACATTGTCTTCCACGATTTAGGGAAAGCAAAGAGGATAATCCTTCAGATCACCTCATCAAATTTCATCAATGTATGGTTCAGTTAAATATCCAGCATGAAGATGTGCTCATGAAGATGTTCATGTATTCACTTGAACAAGATGCACGAGATTGGTATTTTTCTCTTCCCGCTTCTAGCATTTCCTCATTGAAAGAATTCCACACATGCTTTCGAAAAAATTGGAATTATCTGTTCTCAGCTGAACTCTGTTTAAAAGATTGTTGTGAGCAGGCTGATGTTTATCATATAGTTTCTGATTTAAAAAATCATGATGATGAGTACAATCAAGGGTTCAAAACATGTCATGAAGAAGTTGAAGTTTCAGAATTTGTTGAAGATGAAAAGGTAACATTTTCAGATACTGCAGTAAAGGAAGAAAGCCGTGATCATTATGATAATCAAGTTGTTGTTTTAGGTCAGTTTGAGGATTATTCAAGTGATAAGATCAGTAGAGATAGTTTGGAACATTCTCATAATGATTTCAATAGCCTTAACAACCATTTGAATGTTAATCCTTTTGAATATCAATCTCTAATTCAACAAACTTTTGAAAATCAGTGTTGTGTTAAAGATCAGCTTTGTATTGAAGGAAAAGATGAACCTTTAGCATCATCATTTGAAATTTCTCAGAATACTCCTTGCTATGATGAAGAGATTAGGGTTCCAAGACAAGAATTCTGTGATGAATTAGATTCTATTCCTTTTGGTTTTGATACTAAATTTGATGAAGGCCAGACTGTTCAAAATTTGTCAGAAGTTGTTTATATTCATGGTTATGATAAATCTGCTATTCAAAATCATTATGAAGATGGTCTAATTTTTAATAAATATGATGATGAAATTGAAAAGAAAGACCCAGAAATTTGTGAGGTGTGTGATATGTCACAATCTGATCAGCAGATTCAAGAATGCATGCAGTCTATTATCCTTGAACAACAAAAGCCAATGCATGATAGTCATTCATTTGAAGACAATGTGGAAAAGGAGATTCAGCTTATTGACATTATTAATGATACTATCCAAAAAAATCCGGAGCAAATTCAGGCTGATCCAGATGTCTTTTATCGCCAATGCCTGATTGATATTCATGGAACAAAGTATTCTTATGGACAACCTGTCTTTTTCATAGAGCAGGAAGAGGTAACTTATGGAAATTTTTATGATCCAGTAGAAGATTATTTAGAGTCAATACCAGGTTATAAATCTGTTATTTCAGAGACACTATTTGATGAAAGTGGGTATAGGTTGTTAAATCTCTGCTCTTCATGTTTTCCAATATTTCTGATTATATATATATTTGGAGTTGGAAACAAGTTTTGGTGGGTTGATCAAATTTTTTCTTGGTTACATTGGAAATGGTATTTCAATTTGATTTAAGGTTCCTCAGAGAAAGAGATTTAATTTTCATTGTATATATCAATGTGTGAAGAATTGAATAAAGACTCCATAGCCCAATGGAAGTTTTGCAGACAGGTAGATAAGGTAGCAGACAGAAAGCACTGGTCTACAGGTTCTTGAAGCCTCACAGGGAGGACTTCATCCTGCAGCTGGAGCCAGATGTTAAGTCATGAATTTGTTTCCTTTAATTTTATATTTTGATTGTGATTTTATTTTTAGTTTGCTCATATGCTTAAATTTACCATTATGTTACCTAGCCAAACCCGCCCCACCTCATGTGCCAAATCGATACAAGGGTAACGACGACGTATGCGCCCACTTCTACTCCTTCTGTGGCGAACATCATTGATCAAGCAGTAATTGTGGATGACTTTGATGACATTTCTCGACCTGAATCAGAGTTCTACTTAGTAGATCCAGTTGTTTGCTAGGAATTTTTGGTTTTAATTGAAATTTGGATTTTTTGCTTAGATTTGTTTTATTAAGTTTGTTTTCTTAGCTCTTGAAGGGTGTTAAAGGTCATATTATTGAATAATGGACTCACAAATCATATTAAAAGCATACCCATCATTCAAACATCACGTAAACTTCATGCAAAATGGAAAAAGTTGTAAAACAGTGCCAAAATTGGTTTTAAATTATTCTTGTAGCGCAACTGCAAAAAAATTACACTGCGGCGCTACAAGAAAATCGTTTTTTGCCAGAATGGTCATTTTTTAGTCCGATTTTTTGGGGATTTCGCTGGGGAAGTGTTAAATAAATCATTGGTCATGTTTGATATGTGTTTTGCCAAGTTTTTTTTTTTATGTAAACAGGCGTCAGTCTCATGTGAGGGAGATTCCGGCAACTATCTGGCAACTGTATGACGATTTATGGCAAAATCGTGACAGACCGTGGAATGGGGCATGATTTCCAGCAAGAGATTCTCAAACTGAAGGTTACGAAGTTGGTGAACACTGAGGTGGAGATACATTGCCTAAAAATCTGTAATTTTTCGTTGCAGAGGAATTTAGGTTTTCACCAGTGTGACAGTTGGGAGTAATCTAAAGAACCACATAATTCTCTATGACCCTGTAGATCAGTGATTGTACCCATATTTGGAATGGTATGCATGATATAGTTTTTATAAAAATGAATGATGTTGCTAGTTCAACAAATCAGAGAAATGTTGATCAGACTCAGATAAAAATGGGATCGCCAGATTATGACAGAGATGATGAAACTAAGGATCAGATCCTTATTAGCCCCTCAGATGCTGATAGAAAGGATCATGAATTCAATTCTACAATGAATGGACCATTGGTGGATGTCTTGAACAAGTGGACATTTAGAAGAGTGAGAAATCAAATATTCGAAGGCATACACATTGTCACTATGCAAAAAAAAATTAAATTTGTTGCTTCCTTTTGGTCCTGCAGCAATGATTTTAGCTCATTTATCAGAGCAGATCAATACATTTCAGAGATGGGTTTTCTTTTTCAGCTTGCTGGGAATAACACCTTTGGCCGAGCAACTAGGTTTTGTAACAGAGCAGCTATCATTTTTCACTGGTCCCACAGTTGGAGGCCTTTTGAATGCCACATTTGGAAACACCACTTAGATGATTATCTTATTTACTGCACTTTACACACACAGAGTTGCATAAAGGAAAATCAGAATTAGCCCTTTTAAGGTTTAGCAGCTGTGTTATGCTGGTAGCATATAAAACAACAGCATTACATTGAACCATTATCTTTCAAAACCTAAAAAGATGACAGTGTGAAGAGTTGTGCATTTTCTATTATCCAAATATCACAAATTGATTTGCTGCTTGTAAACAAGACAATAAGGAAGCCGAACATTTGAAATTACAGGAAGACCTAATTTCATTAGGTGTTAAAGCTTATTGTTTTCAGTGTTTAAAGCTAATGGGAGTAGAAAATGGGCATTCAAAAGATTGTTTTTTATATCTCCTCATCTATTGAATAAAATTTTAGTTGATCTTAGAAATCACAAGTTGATATAAGGAGCTATCAGCTGAGATTACTTGTGTAACACCTTTTCTGCACAGAGATAGGTCATCAGTTTCATTTAAAGGCATTAAAGGTTACTTTGTACAAAACTACAATACACAAGTGCTGTTATATTTTATGGAGATGAACCAGTATCTAAATGAGTAGATTGGATGATAACTAATTTCATCACCAGTCTTAGTCAAGAGTATGAATCATTCTATGACCTAAATCTCTTATACCTATGATAAAACCTAGCCATGCTTTATGTATGGAATTCAGGGACTGCAGAGGTTTATCAGTTGCTGATATTTTCTCAGGTCATGTTGGCTATGCAACTTCCAGCTGCTGTAATACCTCTTTTTAGAGTGGCATCTTGAAATTCAATAATGGGCACTCATAAAATATCTCTTTTTGTGGAAGTTTTGGCCTGGTTATCCTTCTTTTTGATGCTCATCCTTAATATATCACTCATGTAAGATATGTCTTTTGGGGATAGCGAGTGGATAGGTTCCTTCAGAAATATAGGCACTGGTATGGCAGTTCCTTTCATCTTGATTATTATGGTTGCTATTTTTTCATAAGGGTTTATGTTATGGCTTATTGAAACACCTCTGAGGTGTGCAAAACACAAAGTAGAGGACCAAAAATGGTTTGAAGAATCAGAAACTTGATATGAACATGCAGAGCATCTTGTTTCCAGAGAAATGGTCACATATGGATTAAATTCTGAAGCTATTCCAGCAGAAGAGGTTGAAACATTAGAGAGAAAGGGAACCAAAATTGACAAGACTTTTCCTGGCAATGATTTGAAGCCTGGGAAAGATTTGAGTATTTGTCCCAAGGTTACAGAAGTGCATGCAATGGAGCACACAAGTCTAGAAAGTGGATTTTCTTCAGCTGAGATTGTCCCCTATATTGATTTACCTCCACTTCCTAATGTTATAAATGTTAATGAAATCCCTTTTATTGATTCTCAAGCTCCCTCAGATTCTTTTTTTGACAGAATCATCTCTTGTATCAGTGCCTGCACCTTCCTCAGATGGCGTTTGCATTGACAGTGTACTGAATGTTAGTAAGCCTACGAGAATTGAGTCGGAGACCTCTGTTTTTTAAAGAGATGGATGTGGAAGTTGATGTTGAGATGGAAATGTATGATGATGATGGGGATTGGGGGAGAATTCTTTGCAGAAACAAAGTCTCAGCACTTATGAATGAAAAAAGGAGGCAGTAGAAACAAAATTCTGCCCTATTTTTCCTGTTTTTGGTTATTGAAGTAAAATGCCGACCACGAGCTAATGGAGAGGAATTTTTAAAAACAAAAAGATTTTTTGTTCATAAGATAACCATATACAAAAACCTCTCTCAGTTTTTCAACAGATGTCAAGGTTTGAAAGATTCCGTTTAATCTTTGCAGCCTATTTTTCAGGGATTTTAAATATTTAATATTTTCCTGTTTTAATGTTTATTTTGTGGCGAAGATTCTGATTGATTGGACATGAATTTTTAAAAACCAAGAGAGGTTTTTGTCCATAATAGACCGATTTACAAAAAAATCTCTCAGTGTTTACACAAGTGTCACCAATTGAGAGATATGGAAGCTTCTTTGACACCTATTTTCCAGAAATTCGCCATATTTGCCAGGAATCCAATTTGCTATTTTTAGTCAATTAGTTGAATTAGTTAGTTAATGTAATTTCTGGGTAGTTTCCATTTCGACCTAAGAAGGGGAGATAGAACTAATTCTTTGTAATTATAAAAGAGGGACAAAGGTACTGAAGAGGGGTTCTGATTTTTGGGAGCTTCAGGAGGTCTTCAGACTGTTTTTGTCTTCAGACTTGTTCAGGAGTTAAGTATCAAAACTCTTGTATGCATTTGATGATGAAATTATGAGATATATGACACTTTTTACCCTTCAGTTTCTGTTTTGGCTTCATTGTTCAGCTTGTTTAGTTGCTTAATTGATATATTCATTACAGTTTTATGTGTATCTGCTGGTGATGCTTGTCCCTTATGAATGAACCTCAACATTGTGTTTCTGTTGGATCTTGTTGGATATATTATGCATCTTTATCATATTTTTTTTTATGATTTAGTTATTATCTTGATCATGAATGTATTCCCTGATTGTTCCCAAAGTTTACAACCACTAAAACCTTTTTAAGAAAACCCTAAACCTAGTTTATTTTACTGAGTTTTATTTGAGATTGTGTTGGCTTGTTTCTTTGACCTTGGAAACAATTTCTGGCACAAACAAGTTCTTAGAAGCCTTCCCCATTAGTTTGAATCCTTGGTCGTGACCATGGGGACTTCACTTGTTGGCCAATATCCTATCATGTTAGTTCATATTGTGGGTTTTAAAATTATCAAAAATCAAACCAATATATTGCAGGTATTGGGGGGATGAGGGGTTTAAGGTGGGGGTGGGTAGGGTGGTTTATAAGGATTGAGGTATAAAAAGGGGTGGGGAGGAGGTTTTAAGTATTGGGAGGGGGTTTCAACAAAAAGAGTTTGGGTCAATATCTCTCAAAATTAAGGGTAATCTTTAATATCCCACGATCGCACGTGCTATGTGACAGGTTCACTAAGTGAAATCCCCATGGTCGTGACCTTGGAAGAAAACAAATACATGTCACAGTTTACTATTAATGAGTTACAAGCCTCACTCATCAATATTGAACATAGAATTAGCAGATAAAACACATCATTATAAGGTGCATTTGTATCATTGTCATCTATAAGTTGTGGAAGAGGCAGGGAAGATATAACTCTAGAGGCAAAGGGAGAATTTTTTCTAGAGGAGGACGCAATAGCAGTCCCACAAATGGCACTGGTAGAGGACAAAATCAGAACCCCAGTCAGCCAAGTGGTCACATGTTTGATAAGTAAAAAATTCAATGTCACTATTGCAAGAAATTTGGTCATTATTCTTATGAATGTAGGAAGAAGCAGTATGACCAAGAAAGGAAAATCTAGAACCTGTCGATGAAGACCAGCACTTCAATGAGAAAAATGTTGTTGGCATGTGCATCCCCACTTGAACGCAATGTTGTCCAAGAAATTCGACATGACATATGGTATTTAGATTCAGGTTGTAGCAATCATATGACTGGTAATTCAAGTTTTTTTTCCAGTCTAGATAAATTAGTTCAAACTGATTTCACACTTGGAAATAACGTCCAAGTCACTGTTTTGGGAAAAGGTACTGTTGGTATTCTAACCAAACATGGGGAGCAAAAGAACATGCCTGATGCTTATCATGTTGAAGGACTAAAACACAATTTGTTGAGCATTGGAAAACTGATGCATAAAGGTTACAGATTATACATGGAAGATAATCACTGTGTGATTAAAGACAAGAATCCAAGCAACCAACTGATAGAAAAAATACCAATGAAAACCAATCACTTGTTTCCTTTGAGGATAATTCCAGACATAAAAGGAAAGGAAAATATAGGAGCTGCATTCAGATAGAAAGAAAAGAAGTAGACAAGCACTGCGACAAGAAAAAAAACGAAAGCACTGAAATTCAAGTAGCATTGCAAACAGAAGTTTAAGATGAATCCTCACTGTGGCATTTAGATTTGGACATTTGAATTTTTCTAGGATGAATCTTTTGCACTCAAAGAATATGGTGAAAGGATTTCCATTGATCGAGAAACCAAAAATTCTTTGTGAAGGCTGCATTTTTGGAAAGTAGCATAGAGAGAATTTTCCAGTCGGAAAGTCATATAGATCATGCACACCACTTGAGATTTTGCACTCTAATATTTGTGGCCCAATGTAGACATCATCCATGGGTGGTTGCAATTATTTTCTTACTTTTATTTATGACTTCACAAGAAAAACATGGGTATATTTTATAAAACATAAATATGATGAATTTAGTTTTTTTCAGTAGTTTAAGGAACTCGTGGAGAACTAGAATGGATACATGATCAAAATATTAAGGATGGACAGAGGTGGTGAATATGTCTCTAATGAATTCCTCAATTATTGCAAAACCCTTGGCATACACAAGCAATTCACTGCACGGCATACACCTCAGTAGAACTATGTCGCAGAAAGAAAGAACATAACCAATACAGAGATGGCACGCAACATGATGGTAGCCAAGGATTTGCCAAATGAATATTGGGTTGAAGTAGTCACAACTACTGTATATATTATGAATCGATGTCCAACAAAGAGTGTGAAGAACAAAGTTCCTCTAGAAGCATGGAAAGGTATGAATCAAATTGATTAAAATTAAAAAAAATTGGTTGTGTCGCATATGCTCATGTTTGAGATGAGTTGAGAAAGAAACTAGACAACAAGGCACATAAATGTATTTTGGTTGGATACTCTAAAGACACAAAAGCATACAATATGCATGACCTTGTATCAAGGAAAGTAATCATCAGTCATGATGTTCAATTTGTCGAGAATGAATCATGCGATGGAACTGTCGAAAAGAATGTCAAGATTGTCTTGAGTGTCAAGCATGATGACATGACAGAGGAAGTGGTTCAAACACCACATGCAAGTCAAAGTGTCGCATCACCGTCCACTCCCATGAAACTACGACATGGTTCAACACGAGGAACACCGACAAAAATTGCAGCTCAAGCTATGCCGACAAACACACCAAGAGGGCACAAAACTCAATCAAGCAGTTCATCGTAGCTGTCAATTCCCAAACGTTTACTCCTATTTCACCCATGTTATTTAATGTTTTACCATTTCAATATATGGGATTCATAGTATGGGATTCGAGGAAAATACATAGCATCTATAGTGACACACAAACCTAAATAAAAAATACACTGAAACTTTAGCGCTAACAAAATATATAGCGAGTACGGAAAAATATTGTCTTACCACCATTTGGAAAATATTTTAATAATCGTTTTTCATTAATGTGTGTTTTTGTCAAAAAAAATTGTTTAATATTTCATTCCAATAAAATTGATAGGATATATATTTCATTCCAATTTCTAACATGCATCAGAAGATAGAAAACCAATCAATACTACCGAGAAACATTACAAGTTATGCATTTAGCGACAGGGTGGAGAATTGATGAAAAGTGAAATATAATTTATACTATCTTCAGGTCACATAGAGAACAGTTCAAGCAGTCATCTGTCCGGATCCTTTTTCTTCCAATATACTCCTTGCAAGCCGATGGACAAAATTCGTTATGGCAAATGGGGCGGTTGGATAGGCCTGGTGGGGATGCTCTTGGGCTTATTCGCTGTGATTAGTACTGGTCAACTAGGTTTTGCGATGAAACATTGTATCTCTAAGAAAAGGCTCATTAGTATGTTCAGTTTATTTTACTTTTTATAATATCGTTTGATAATCATGATTTAATATTCTGTTTTATAGGGCTCATCGATTGGTTTTTTTCATATTTGGTTGACAAGTTATTCTCTTTATTAACTATTTTGCTTATGGTGTGTAGATGTTATCAACCCAAATGGAACTTCTCCATCCGAGTGCCGACATTTCCTATGTTGGCACACAAAAGGACATTTATGGATTGAAGGTTTCCTAAAACACTATAGATGGGCATGTTATGAAATACATTCATTATCCATCCAACTTGCCATTTTTACCTTTTAATATGTCAATTGTTGTACGTGCCTTTGCCTATATGCAACCCGCGTACATATGTGACTTTTCCTACAGCATGTCACGTATTGTACGCGAGTATTTGTCATTGCAACCCACGTACAGATCTGTATGCGGGTTTCCCTTAGATAAACTCACATGTCATACGCGGGTTGCTAGTATCAATACTCGCGTACACTTTCCTTTGACATTAAAAATAATAAATTGTGATTATTTGAGATTTGTTAATCCCTTAACTATAACCATCTCAACTGTCTCAACCTCCTCAACCCTCGAAACTACCTTATTTCACTAAGTATAAATAAATGCCTTGGGGAGGGTATTAATCAATCATACTTGGAGAGCAAAGTTATGTTGGTGGTATCTATTCAGAAGTCTTTGGAGTAGTAGAACTCAGAATCTTTTGGTTGTAGAGGAGTCCTTATTTTAGGCATTGGGTTGTAATCTTAACTCATTCACTATTGTTAATAAAGAGAATCCTTATTCCAAATGTGTTTTGAATGTCTTTCATGTATCATGGTTTGATGAATATTTATGATTAAGCACTCTATATACTATTTATCTAACCTGTCCTAAATACATTTATAAGCTTGTACTTGGAGGATTTTCTCTTTATAGGTGAAGGAGAAACATCCCTGAAATATTTGGAGGAGAAGCAGAGTGGGAGAAGATAAAGCTTGGATCAACTGTCGTGAATCGAGTGAGTCTATCTTATCTTCTTGTTTTCTTTCTGTACTTTAAATTTGATTGCCTACAAGTTTTAAGAGTATGTTGGTAACCCCAGACCTTCGGTTATAAGGTGTTTATTCCTGTACAACAAAATTGGTGACTCTGCTGGGGAACCCATACTGCTGTAGGTTATTTCTGTTACCCTTGACCAGTCTTTGCCTTGAGTTTGTGTGTGGTATTTTATCCTGGTTCATGCTTACCATAGTGTTTGAAGGACTTGTGGATTTTCCTTATTTTTGAGAAAATTTTGTACCTGTACGCGGGTTTCTCTCATACACAGTTGCGTACAAAGGCCTGCATATGCAGGTTTCTCTTTAGGACAGTCGCATACAGTACGCGAGTTGCCCTTATACACAGTCGCGTACAAGCCTTGAAATAGGGATTTTTGGGTTAGGGTTTGTTTGTCCCTGTCTTTTTGTGATTCCTCTTTGTCAGTTGGCCCTCCTTATAAAAACCGTGTTGTTAACCTGATGACCTTGGTGGCCACACCTTCTGCTTTCTTGTAAAGCCCTTGAGTCTCTTTTGTTTGGATTGTCTTCTGTTTGCATTTTGAAGTAGGTTTGCCTATTTGGGTTATAGGTTGAAGTGTTTTTGTCCAAATCAGTGATCAGGGTTTCGGAGAATGTTTTTCCTAGTCTATCTTTAGATAGTGATTGGTTTGTCACTTACCTTTGTGTGTTTTCAGTGATTTCTTGTCATTGTACCCACCCAAGCTAGGGTTCCAAGTCTTCCCTTGTTGGTTGATTCTTGGTTTTATTAATATGTTTACTTCAGTTTGCTTGTTTTATACAGTTGATTTGATCCAAATATACTCAAGTTTAGTGCATTTTAGGTGCATAGTAGTGGTTGGGCATTTTAAAAAGTGAAAAGAAAACATTTTCAATCTTTTTGCATTGGTTTTGCATAAGTAGTTTTCATTTCAGTTTTAAAATATAATCTCAAAACTACAAAAAATATAGACTTAGTTTCTCTTTATAGTTGCATTTGTTCATCAATTTATATTTACAAAAAAGAAAAAGAAGTTTGCTTTAGTAGTGGTAATTTTCTTTGAAAAAAAAATACACCTTTGCTTTTTTATTTCTTATCGAGTCAAAAACACCACCTTCTGAGTAAGAAATAGCCCTTTAAAATGAACACAATAATTAAAATTTCCTAGTAAGTTTTATTTTTTAGGGCCATTAACCTACTAGCTTAGGCTAGACTTGTGGGATAGGAAGTGTAAACTTCCCATAAGTTTTAAAATTCAGATGTAGTGGACCATTCGATAGGTAAATCCTTGTCTTTATCAATTGTATCTGGGAAGCTCCTCTCAAAAGGGAGTCAAGCATGAGGTTGTGTGGAGGCATTGGACTAAGGAGATAACCCTCTAATTCCTTGTCAAAACATAAATCAATACTTTTATGCATCTAGGGATTCTATCCTAGGAAAAGTTCCGGGATCAGCTACCCTACCCATGCGTACGAGTCGGGCTTGCGACTGTCCCCCCAGACTGTTGGTATAGCTAAGGTAGCCTTTAGTCTCTTGACATTTAGGGTTCATACCTAGGTAAACCAAAAGGCTATTTCTGGTTCACCTTGGACGGGCTTGGAAGGTAACCCTTGTTGAAAATGTAGGAGGGCGGTGGGTGATTCTTGCGCTTGTGCCTAAGAACCACTTCAAGGACGCCAAGTAATTGTTCTTCAGCTTTCTTCAGGAAAGCATATCTTTCAACCTTGTTGACTATTTGAAGCTTTATGAAATTCCATAGTGTTTGCTCTGTGGTTTTGTCTGTGTTTAGATGGATTTAGGGTTTGATTTGTCAAATTTTCAATCGTAGAGGACCAACCTATAAGAAGGTTGCAAAACCTTCCTCCTCTCATCACATTGGGACCTCCACCTCCACCCCAAAGGTGGATATTGGACACGGACGGTTCATTTGAACCCGTAGGAGTAAGTGAAGTTCCAGGTGAAGCATCACTTACAGCTAACCATTTTGATTTTGATACAGTTGAGATAGAAGACTTGCAGACTGACAATTTTGGAAGGAATTTTAACACACCCTGTTGAGGCCTGGAAATTCACAGGCAGCAACAGTAAGGGATTCTCCCCAATCAACGTTCCCAATTAGCTCATTGACTGTTTGGTATAGGGAATCTGTCCAGTTTACAGTCCGGCCATCGTAGGTCAAGTAACAAAACAAAGGGTTTACCGGTTGCGGCCCGGTCCACCGAGTTTATTTTTTGTAATTTTGACTTAAAAAATGAGATGCAAGTGCCTAAATAAATGCAAGGTGATCAAACTGCATGGATATTTCACAATGTGATGCACAGGTTCTTACCTCTCATCTTAGGCTCGCAAGCAACCAAATCACATACAACAAGAAATAAACTAACTATCTAATATATCCCTAGGGAGCAAGATTATCAATTCAGGTGAGTAATACATTTCACACATGCACTATGAAGAGTTACAGTTAGCTGATACTTCTTTCAAAACACATGAGCAATTACAATATTTAAACAACTAGACAGCCAATTGCTTTATGGAAAACATCTATTACTCACAGCGGAAAAATATCCTAAAAGATACCGAAGAACATTCAACCAGAACATAGGGTCAGGAAATCAAATATTCTCACAGTAAATGAAACATTGCTGAAAATGAAATAGTTCCTCTTCAACATTATTCATTGAGTCGCATTGATACATTCCATTTTCACTCTCTCCAATAGGTAAAATTTGCAGTCTCCTTTGCAAAACGAAGTAGTTCCTCTTACAAGCAAACATTTACAAAACTTTCCAAGGAAAAATCCCTCTCTCAGTCCTACTTTCAAATATTTAAACTACAACTACAGCCCCTTGGGCTACCTCCATCGTTACTCTTTCAGCTTTCAAAATGCTTCAGATTCCTCTACGAACTAGTAAGTAACTGACAGATCTTTCCATTCCATTTCTTCGTTGCCACGCATGTTGTCCTTTCTTTCGCTTGCCCCCATGGCCTTGGTTTGATCCACGCCAAAACGCTCAGCCATACCTTCGTGCCATCATATTCCCACCAATCCCTTGGGTTCCCCTGCGCAAAAACAGAAAAGCATCATTTATGTATTTACGTTACAAAACAAAATAGCAAGATCTACTCATGAAACAACCATCCCGCAAGGAAATTACCAGGCGCCGACACCACTATCTCGACCATGGAGGGAAACTTACTGGCGGTTCAACAAGATTCACGTCAAAAAGGGGAATCACTCCGCAGGTGGAAAACACCATTAATCGGACGCTGAAAGGGTAGGACATCAGAGGCTAAACGGATCTCCCCAGCCGCAACGGCGGACGAGACCAGGATTGAAAACATAAGCTAACCGCGGGTGGGAAAGGACCAAAATGGATGTCCGATGATACTCGAATCGGAAGCTGACTATCTCTTCCCAGCCGCAACGACGGGTGAGTAGAAGCTATGGGAAAGTGGTTTAAGACCAAAACGAATCAGGCGTCGGAGGGATCCAGACTTCGGACGAATAAATTATCTTGGAGCCGCAACGTCTGAGGGGCTAGAACTTTGCATCTTCCAATCTAACAACAAAAAGAGGCCCGATCATAGGAAAATTCAACGATTAAAAAAACGTTAAGGATCAACTGCAGCCAAAGTCATTGTTTTCTTCGCGAAGGCTGCCCCGAAGAACAAGATTTTACTTTTCTTCGGTTGGTAAACCAGACATCCATGACTCATACTGAATTTGAACATGGCATACATAAATCCACGGGCATCCAACTTCAAAGTAAAACAAAAAGAAGACACTCTCAAGAATCCCAAAAGTTCAACGATCAAACTATGAGAAATAATGAGGAGGGGCCGAGAAATTAAAACATTAATTTGGGGAGAACAGTTGCGGCAACAACAACTGGCGATTACCTAGTGGACCTATATCTCTGGGTGATTTTTTCTTTGAGTAGCAGACTGTTCCACACCAAATGCATCCATTGAATTCTTCCAGCTATCCGGATTTCTCTAATATCCGGAGTGTGTACCTTAATCATTGATACTAGTCCAATTTGGGGAAGATGAAAACCGAGACCTTCAAGTCCAGATAACTCTGTTGAGGCCAGAGTATGAGTTTCATTATTATCCCAGTCTTCAGGTAGCTATCAGTGTGGACACCACAGGATTGTAGCAGACAGTAAACGGCAATATTCATTTGTTCCTCGTTCCCATGCCATTTTAACACTTTTGTGCTTTTGGACTTTTGTCCCTTTCATCTGAGTCCTTCTGCACGCCTTTCTTACTGAATTTTAATTCAGGATCCTCTATCCCATAGTGCCCTTTTGTGTGAGTGGTGTAATTCAAGTTTCAGCTCACGGACGGAGAGGATCTTTTGGCAATTTAGTATTTATGATTTAGCACCCGCTTTGATTTATGATGCTTTTATAGAAATTTGACTCTTTATTTTCCTTTTGGCATTCATTTCTTGGCATGGGATCATTTATATTTAACACACTGTTCACCTTTATCTTTTCCATGGGTCCTCCGTTATCGCCCCTTAGACATTTTAAGTGTGATGTGGATGGAGCCTCAACATAGTATTCTAGACTCTTTGAATCCGGTTTATCGTATAGGGATTAAGCAGGACTTCAATGCACAAAGAGATTTCGAGAAAACTGCTGGGCTAGAAGAAATTCAAACAGCAACACACAGTCCGACTACTCAAACATGTCTACTATTCCCAGAAATTTCAGTGTTTCTCAAATAACCAGTAGTTTACTCCCTTTATTGAAACCAGTAAACTTAAATTTAAACAAAAGGAAAACATGACTCAAAAACAAACAGAAAGCTTATTTATGTACAAAACAGAAAAACTCAAAGAAAACTTCAAGAAAAGTAAGGCTTGAGAACCAAACCATTAACTGGCAAGTTCTCCTCCCATCCCTGTAAATCTTGTAGCTTATAAGTAGCAGGGCCGAGTTTTGCTGTGATTTGAAATGGGCCTACCCACAACTACTGGAACTTAGTATGCTTTCCCTTCTCATCATGAGGATGATCCCATTTGAGAACTAGGTCTCCCACTTCCAAGTCCTTTTTTCCAGCTTTATGTTTGTCAAACCATCTTTTGACTACCTCCTGCTGTTGTTTGAAACGCTCTCTAGCCTTGGATTTGGCTTCTTCTGCTTTCAGGAGATTGTATATTCTTATTTGCAGAACCTCGTCATCCGACCCCCTAGACTCTTGAGCTAGCATGGAAGATGGTAACATGATATTGGGAGGCAGGATGGATTCCTTACCGTACACAAGGGCATAGGGTGACACTCCTATTGCAGAATTGGGGGTGACTCTGTCAGCCCACAGGGCGTTGGGTAAGGCTAAGTGCCAACTTCGCTGGTTTTCTATGATAGTCTTCTTCAGGATTCTAATGAGGTTTTTATTGGAGGATTCAGCCAGGCCATTCCCTTGCGGATAGTAGTTAGCAGAATAATGTAATTTTATCCCTTTCTCATGAGAAAATGTAGTCAATTTAATGGATGAAAAGTATTTAGCATTATCAAAGACTAACGAAATTGGAACTCCAAACCTGGTCATGATATGATCTTGTAAGAAACTGATGGCTTCGTCTTCGTTTATCTTGCGCAGTGGGATAGCTTCGACCCATCGAGTGAAATAATCAGTCGCATTAAGAATGTACTTGTGCAGCAGTGAAGAATTTGGTTTTATTTCTCCAATGATGTCCAAGCCCCATTGTTCGAACGGTTCCATGACCATCACAGGCTTTAGGGGCGCTGCTGCTTTAGGCTGTATTCCACCGCACCTTTGACAAATATCACATTTCCTCACATGTGCATGTGCATCCTTGAAGAGTGTAGGCCAATAGTAACCAGCTCTGAGGACTTTGTGGGCTGTGGTGTCGCCTGAATAATGTCCCCCAGCTGGACCATCATGCAACTCAGACATTACTTTTTTAGTGTCTTCTTTCTCCAAGCATCTCAGGAGTACTCCATCGTAGTTTTTTCTGAATAATACGCCCTCTACGATTTGGTAGGAAGCTGATTTCAGACGCAGCGCTCTCCTTTGTTTGGAACTCCAATGTTCTGGCAATAGCCCTAACTGCAAGTAATGCACAAGGTCTCTATACCAAGACTCAGGAGCTGTGAACAAAGAACATACATCCATTACATGCAATTCAGCCTCATCGTCCCATGCTTGTTCTTCGTTGTTTATGCTTTCAGTCATCAATTTGCATAACCCCTGTCCTTTCACTATTGTGGCTGGCTTGAATTCAAGGTCGTATTCTTGGAGGGCTGTAATCCAGTTGCCTCTTCTTTCCCCTAACTCTTTTTGTATCAGAAGAGATCTTATAGCTGGGTAAGGTACAATGACATTGGTCTGATTTTTTAGTATATAAGGCCTGAATTGCTTCACTGCCTTAAATACTGCGTACACTTGCTTATCAATAGATGGGTAGTTTAATTCAGCCCCTTGTAGCCCAGTGCTCATAAAAGATGTTGGGAATTCATCACCCCCCTCCTCCTTTTGCGTAAGCACGGCTGCCAATGAATCATTGGACGCAAATGTATACATAATAAAGTCCTTGTCAAAGTATGGAATTTTCAGAGAAGGCACATGTGCGATAGCAGTCTTGATTTTACTGAAAGCATTCTTTTCAGTTTCAGTCCACTTAAACTGTGCATTTTGCTTGACCATCTGCTGTAATGGTTTAACAGTCTGGGCAAAATCAGGCACAAACCTATGCACAAAATTTATTGTTCCCATGAAGGATTGCATTCCTTTTTTATTATGGGGCATGGGGATTTGTTCAATGGCCTTAATTCTTTTTGGGTCTATAGATACACCCGTCTTTGAAACTATATGCCCCAGTTAATTGCCTTCTGTGACTGCAAATACGCACTTCTTAGGATTGAGGGAAATGCCATATTTTCGACAGCGCTCAAAAATTTGCTTTAAGTGGAAAGCGTGCTCCCCTCTTTTCTTCAAGAATATTGTGATGTCATCAAGGTATACCACCACACTTCGTCCAATCAGTCCACGAAAAGCTATGTCCATAGCTCTCTGAAATGTCACTCCAGCATTAATCAATCCAAAAGGCATCCTTCTATAGGAGAAAGTTCCCCATTTAGTTCTGCACGTTGTCTTCAATCTATCTTCCTCGGATACTAACACTTGGTTGTAGCCAGAGAACCCGTCTAACAATGAAAACATTTCAGAACCAGAAACCATCTGTAGCAATTGCTCCATGGGAGGTACCGGGTAGTTGTCTTTATCTGAGGCGCGGTTCAAGTTTCTAAAGTCCACGCACAGTCTGATTTCTCCCGACTTTTTTCTAACCGGTACCAGATTTGACACCCACTCGGAGTCCCTGACTTTAAAAATAATCCTAGCGTCCAACAATTTCTTCACCTCACTTTGAATCAATGGCTCTAACTTGGGGTGCATCTTCCTTAATGGCTGCTGATATGGCTTGATGCCTTCTTTAATAGGGATGACATGCTTGATAATGCTGGTGTCGTAGGTCTTCAAATTTGCGTACGTCCATGCAAATATATCTTTGTATTGTTTAAATAGACTGAGGAACTTGTCTCTTTGCGCTGGTGAACAGCATTTGCCGAGGTTCACAAACTTGGGATCCGTTTCAGTCCCTAAGTTTATTAGCTCAAACTGTAGAGTTGAGCTATGCGTCTTCACATTAGCGGTTCTTCTAAACTTTTCGTTCAATTCAAACATCTTCTCTAATGTTTTGACCCCTTTGGGAATAAAATTGTCATATTTCATTTCATCCTGATGTTCCTCATCATCGATAACGACCCCTTTAAAGATCTCATCATTGGTCAAGCATTCGATTATTTGCTGATCATCGTCAAATACTCGCAAGTTGGTGATCATGTCGGGTACCGAAGGCTTGAAAAGTAGTTCAACAGAGCATTTGTTATTAGTGGGTACCAGCCTGGCGTCTGATGTGGCTAAAAGATCAGCAGCAGCATTTTTAATTCTTGGGATTGAAATGATGTTGAATGCATGAAAACATTTAAGCAAATCCCATACCTCGTTTTGGTAATCTTTCAAGTTAGGGGACACACAATGTATTTGATTTCTTATTTGTTTTACAACTATTTCTGAGTCCCCAAAAACTTTTAAATTACTAACCTTTAGCTCGATCGCTTTCTTGAGTCCCTGCGGCAACGCTTCATACTCGATGGTATTTTTAGTACACTCAAATTCTAATCTACATGACAGGAAATGTTTATTTTTTTTGTGGGTCAATGAGGATGCAGCCAGCCCCTGATCCTTCTAATGTCTTTGAGCCATCAAAAAATAAAGTCCAAAAATCACTAACTACTGAATGTAAATCTATTCCTACTGCTAAGTCTACTATTTTACAATCAATCTCATCAGCCTAAGAAAATGGAAGGAGATCAGGCTGGGTATCTGATGTGTCACTGGCCTCCTCCACTTGATAATTCCCTGTCTCCAGTTCTAGAAAATAGTTTCCCAATACAGATTCGACTGGGACATTATTCTCATCTAGTTGAGTAACATTGTACTTCATGTGTGGTTCTCTCAAAATCTTAATCTGATTTGCACTTCCTTTGTATGGCAACCACAGATGCGACCAATCTGAGGAGAAATACCCATTCAATTTAGCTGACCAATCTCTGCTCAGGACCAGGCCATAAGCATCTGGTATATCGGCCACCATGATGTTAATCACTTGGCAAAATCTGTCATCAGCTACCAGATGGATGAGAATGTTCTCCATCTGACCAATTACCTTAACGTCTGTCCTATCCAATTGTACCACCCTCCACGTGGTTGGCTTAGGATGCCCATTTATTTTATTACATACTGAAACAGGCATGACATTCATTGACGCCCCAGAATCTACTAGACAATTGTGCACGTTATGATTAAAAATCTCAAATGTCAGGAGGAAAGGTGGATGTTTAGTTTTAGACTTACCTCTCGTGCCAGCTTCTCCAATTTCTTCTTCGTCCCACGGCTGATTGTCAGCGGGAAGCTTCTCTTCTGACGTTTCCAGTTCCTTTAGCAACCTCTCTTTCTGTTGAGGCATTTTACACATTTCGAACAGTGGGACATTTGCCTTTATCTTTTTTAGATCTTCAACAACGTCATATTCAATTTGTTGTTTAATGGACTGAGACTTATCAGCACTCACCTTCTCTTCGCTTGGTTTAGGCAAAATTCTGTTATGCTTAGGATCTTGGATGGTAATAGTGAATTCCGGCATCTTATCAGCCAAAGATTCATCTTGAAAATTCTTCTTGATATTTCTTTGCAGCCTTCTGATTTTTGGGAGTAAAAGACTGTCATTACTAATGGTCCCTTGGATTCTAGTTGTCACATTAGCCTCTCTGACATTCTCGTGTCCCTAATTAATTTCTTCTTCTGCATCAAGTAAGGAGACAGAACTCCACAATGCCATGGTTTCTTCTTCCTGTTCTTTTGTAGAAGTAGAAGTAGCACTCTCCTTCCTTTCATCATCATCTTCTTCCATTAATCTCGAATCCAACATCTGATTCATGACCAACGTCATTGAATTTATCCATTGCGGACAGTTCCTTTCGGAATGAGGTTGTTGATGAAAGGTACAGAAATTTTCCATCCCTATATCTGTCAGATTCATGGATGTAGTTTTTTGAGGAGGAGGTTGGGGCTGATTATTATCCTCCCTTTTCTTGTAGTATGGCCTGTAGAATTTTTGTGCTTCTTTTTCTTTTTCTAAGTCTATGATCTTATTAGACAGCTTTTGCATCATCTTGGCCATATTCTCCAGGTCAGGTGACTTTTCTTCCTTAGGCTTAGTGAACAATAAGGTTTTTCTTCCGACACCTTTTTCTCTTGATTGTTCTGTATAGTCTTCAATACTCTCTCTTTCTGCTTCCATTACTTCCGCTTCTTCGTAGGTCTCTGTTAAAGTAGGCTTGGCTCTACCTTTTGCAAACATGGGCAAATCAGGACCCAAGGCGGAAGTATAGTATTCAATTAGTACTTTGTCTGAAGGCTTATCTGTTTTGGAGAAATTTTTAAGATATGCTGTAAACCTTTGTGTAAAACTATGCACTTTTTCTTTTTTCTCTTTCTTCAATGCACACAACCTTTTCATGAGGGCAGCGTGATTCTTTTGGACTGCATACTTACTTTTGAACATTCTCTCAAAGGTATCCCAGTCTGGGATAGAATTAGCGGGCAATCCAAAATACCATGAGGCCGCAGCTCCTTTGAGGGTATGCGGGAATAATCTACAAGCCACATATTCATGTTCCCCCGCCCTTAATCCTTCTATAGACAAATAGAAACTCTGCAAATGATCATCTACTAATATCTTTTCATTGGGATCAAATTTAGGCAGAAGCTTTTCAAAGGCTTGGGGTAGGTCATGCAAAGGCGGGGTCAGATTTAGAGGCGGTTTGGCCCTCCATGCAGGTGGTGGAGGATTAGGTGGAGGTTGATTGACGTTAACACTGGCCATGAGTTAGGGTGGAGAGTGAGGGGATGTACCAACATGTGTATGAACGGGAGAAACGTAAGGGGTATCAGGGCCTTCTTGATTCAGAGGTAACTCAACTTCTTGTAAGGCAGTTTCCACAAGTTCTTCCCAGTCTCCAACCAGTACCGAGTCTTCTGTTATAGGACGGTATTTCTTTTTATACTCTCTCCTCGGCAATTCAGGGATAATTGGCAATCCTCCAATCCTTTTTACGTATGCCCTGGTGTGTCTTCTCAAGTCATTAACAATTTTGTTGCGAAAAGGATACAGATGTTCTCTTATTTATTCTTCCAGAATTGGATTACACGGTCCACTACTTTCAGAACTGTAACCAGTGGAATAATCTTGGGAAAACGGGGTTCCTCGGCCAGCCATGCACTGGCAGCCCTCCTTCTAGCACCAAAACTGTTGAGGCCTAGAAATTCACAGGCGGCAACAGTAAGGGATTCTCCCCAATCAACGTTCCCAATTAGCCCGTTGAATGTTTGGTATAGGGAATCCGTTCGGTTTGCGGTCAAGTAAAAAAAAAAAGGATTTACCGGTTGTGGCCCGGTCCACCGAGTTTCTTTTTTTTAATTTTGACTTAAAAAAGGAGATGCAAGTGCCTAACTAAATGCAAGGTGATCAAACTACATGGATCTTTCACAATTTGATGTGCAGGTTCTTACCTCTCGTCTTAGGCTCGCAAGCAACCGAATCACATACAACAAGAAATAAACTAACTATCTAATCTATCCCTAGGGAGCAAGATTATCAATTCAGGTGAGTAATGCATTTTGCACATGCACTATGAAGAGTTACAGTTAGCTGATACTTCTTTCAAAACACATGAGCAATTACAATATTTAAACAACCAGACAGCCAATTGCTTTATGGAAAACATCTATTACTCACAGCGGAAAAATATCCTAAAAGATACCGAAGAACATTCAACTAGAACATAGGTTCAAGAAATCAAATATTCTCACAGTAAATGAAACACTGCTGAAAACGAAATAGTTCCTCTTCAACATTATTCATTGAGTCGCATTGATACATTCCATTTTCACTCTCTCCAACAGGTAAAATTTGCAGTCTCCTTTGCAAAACGAAGCAGTTCCTCTTACAAGCAAACATTTACAAAACTTTCCAGGGAAAAATCCCTCTCTCAGTCCTACTTTCAAATATTTAAACTACAACTACGGCCCCTTGGGCTGCCTCCATCGTTACTCTTTCAGCTTTCCAAACGCTTCAGATTCCTCTACGAACTAGTAAGTAACTGACAGATCTTTCCGTTCCATTTCTTCATTGCCACGCATGTTGTCCTTTCTTTCGCTTTCCCCCATGGTCTTGGTTCGATCAATGCCAAAACTCTCAGCCATACTTTTGCGCCATCATAGCCCCACCAATCCCTTGGGTTCCCCTACGCAAAAACAGAAAAGCATCATTTATGTATTTACGTTACAAAACAAAATAGCAAGATCTACTCATGAAACAACCATCCCGCAAGGAAGTTACCAGGCGCTGACACCACTATCTCGACCATGGCGGGAAACTTACTGGCGGTTCAACAAGATTCAGGTCGGAAGGGGGAATCACTCCGCAGGCGGGAAACACCATTAATCGGACGCCGAAAGGGTAGGACATCGGAGGCTAAACGGATCTCCCCAGATGCAACGGCAGACGAGACCAGGATTGAAAACATAAGCTAACCGCGGGTGGGAAAGGACCAAAATGGACGTCGGATGATACTCGAATCGGAAGCTGACTATCTCTTCCCAGCCACAACGGTGGGTGAGTAGAAGCTATGGGCAAGCGATTTAAGACCAAAACGAATCGGGCGTCGGAGGGATCCAGACTTCGGACGAATAAACGATCTTGGAGCCGCAATGGCGGAGGGGCTGGAACTTCGCATCTTCCGATCTAACAAAAAAAAGAGGCCCGATCATAGGAAAATTCAACGATTAAAACAGCGTTAAGGATCAACTGCAGCCAAAGTCATTTTTTTCTTCGCGAAGGCTGCCCCAAAGAACAAGATTTTACTTTTCTTCGGTTGGTAAACCAGATATCCACGACTCAAACCGAATTTGAACATGGCATACATAAATCCGCGGGCATCCAACTTCAAAGTAAAACAAAAAGAAGACACTCTCAAGAAGCCCAAAAGTTCAACGATCAAACTGTGCGAAATAATGAGGAGGGGCCCAAAAATTAAAACATTAATTTGGGGAGAACAGTTGCAGCAGCAACACACCCTTGACTGACTTAAATGATCCTATGATTGTCCAGGTTAGACCTTTTGATTCACCTGTTTTAGGTTTCCCTATGGGTAGGATTATGTCAACTGTGGGAGAAAGTTCTTTTATGTTCACCTTAGCTATTCCAGCTGAAGGGGTACTACCTCCCTCGGTAAGTGCCCCTAGATATAGCATACCTTCTACGCCTTTGACTCCGACGAGTTGGGTAGTACAACCACCGGTTCACTCAAACCTAGCAGGTGCTTCTGGTGACATGGTTAATGGGATTCCTAGTATACCTACTATTCCTTCCTCCTTCAAATACACTGCCTAGAGTGGTCCGATAGGATCCTCAACTTTCATCCAAGGATATCCTTGGAATAGGGGGCACATTCCCCTATCCACTCCATACGTAGGCCCATCACCTTCTTATGTAGGGGTGCAGTTTGGAAACAATACCTCTTATGGGAAAAGTTTTCAAACTCTGGTCTCAGCCCCGTTTATGAGCTCTCCCTTTTCATTGTTTAGTGGAGGGATACCTGCTCCTATTTTTCATACCCCAGTTTCGATTGGGATGACTTGAACTTCTTATACTACACCTCCCACTCACAACCCCATGGCTTACGGATGGAATCCCTTTCAAAGTAACCCATATACTTCGCTACTGGTGGCAGGGGGCAACTCCACCTTTACTAATGGGCATTCGGGGGCAGGTCCTTCCAATCCCCAGATTGGTACTTTTAGTGTCCTGGTTTGACCCAAGCTTCCGTTCCTGGCAAAGTTAAACTTTCCAAATTTTTCTAAGTTGATGAATGACCCTGTCAGGCATGACCCCTTGTGGCCACTTGTTCCCACCAAATTGCCATCGGACATCCCTAAATTCGAGGGCAAAGTTTGTGAAGATCCTAGAGCTCATGCCACCACATTTCATTTATGGTGTTCTTCGAATTCACTGAATGAAGATTCAGTTAGGTTGAGGCTATTCCAGAGAACCTTAACAAGTACCGTAGAAAAATGGTACATTGAGTTACCTTCTACTACTTTTAGTAGTTTCTGGGACTTGGCTAGTGCATTCCTTAGCCACTTTCAACTTCCGGTCCGATATGATTTCAGAATGGACTTGTTATCTACCTTTAGGTAGAATAAGGATACCCACATCTTGGATCATATCCAACAGTGGAGGAGGCAAAAGAGCCTTATAAAAGCCACCATCCCTCCTAAGTTCTTACTAGAGTGGTTCCTTAAATCCCTGTTGCCCTACATATCTAAGGACGTATCCACCTCAAGAGTGATGAATGAAGAAGAAGCCATTCTCAGATCCTAGCAATTGGATTTGATTTATTCACAATCTAGGATCTTGTATGAGATTATCCCTAAGGAACCGAGGCCTACCCATGATGTAGAGAAGCCTAAGCCTAGACCCCATGCTAATGGTGTGGTTGGGTCTATAAACTCTCCCACCATGGAGTCTTTGGCTAAAAAAATTCATCAGTTGTCAGTCAAGCAGTCTACGGCAGAGGCAGCAAAGGCTGCCCCCTCCCCCTAGAGTGCAAATGTTTTTACATAGACCTCTCAGAAGGGAAATCAGTAGCCTGGTGGGAAGAAAAAGAGAGGGAAACCAAAACGAGCAGAAACCTGCGAATAGTGCTGATGGGGGAACGAAAGAAAAGAAGAAGGTTAAATTCCTGTGTAAGTTGTGCCACGAGGATCACCTTACTCACCTTTGTCCCCTTCTGGAACAAGCCCAGAAGCTGCTTAAATCTCAACAACCGACTGTCCTAAAGGATCCTTTTCCCCAAGGGAAGAACTCTGCTTCAGCTTCTAATGTAGCAGGGGGCACTCAAAATGTCCCCGAACCAAACTATATCAACATGGTTCGATCTTTGACTTTGTTACAGACTAGGAATAAAAACTATGAGAAAAAGACTTCTGAGAAGGGTAATGCTATAGGTGAAACTTCTAACCCTCTCACGATCGAGAAGCCTACTGAAACTATGTCGAAGATACTGAAAGGTGTCTTCAAGAAGACCTTGCGTAACCCTAACGCTAGGGATGCTTCAAACTACTCCATGGTTGAAGATATAGCCCAAACCCCGTGTGCAATGTCAGTTTTATAGGTGTTACAAATCTGTCTCGCCCAGTGGGATGCCCTCTTAGCAGCTTTAGGCAGCATGGACTCATCAAGTCTCATGGAAAAATTTTATTTGTCTAATGTTAAAATTCACCTACCTTACCATGTAGCCTTATCAATAGATGTCATCCATGGTGGAAATACCATTGGAAGGGAAGTTGTTGATGAGGGAGCTTCTACATGTGTTATGTCCTTGTCCTATTGGAAAGCTTTCGAATCCCCAGAGCTGGTCCCGTCAAACACTCTAGTTACTACTTTTGATGGAAGTTCATTCCGTTCGCATGGTATCCTACCAGCTTTTGAAATTAAGCTGGAATGGAAAGTAGTGTCTGTTGAGGTGGAAGTGATTGATGCACCTTTAGACTATAATTTGCTCCTGGGAAGAAACTGGACTTATGCCATGTCTGCTATTCCGTCGGCCGTATTTCGGGTAGTGGTTTTTCCACATGAAGGCAAGTTGGTTACTGTTGACCAAATTGATTTTACTCAAAAAGGCTGTTTAGAGTCTAATGATTTCGCTGTGCCATTGATTGATCAGGTCAAACCTACTACACAGAGCTTGGGGGTTGGAATATATGCATCACTGATAGGCACATTCAATCTTCTAGCCCTGATTAACTATATTGGTTCTACTAGTGTGCGGAAGTCCATAGCCACGGTTGTTGATAGGACTGATCCTTGGGTTCTCCCTTCCCCCCATGAACCGGAAGTGCCCTTATTGGCAGTGGAAGTATCTTACCAAGATATCACTCAAACCACTGTTGATCCCATTCCAGATCCTCTCATAGTCTCGAAGGACCTGGAAGAGGTCTATTTTCCCGCATGGGCGAAAAAATATTTGCACTCTACGGACTATTTAGATATGGTTTTACCTTCTGATGAAGCCATTTTGGAAGCCATGAGTGGACGTGGTAAGATCTGTGAAGATCTTCACCATTGATCCTATTTTATTCTAGAACTAAGCAGAATAGAAAATCAAGAGTTTCATATGAGACTGTCAGATGATGTTGATACACCCATCAATCCCTTACCCAAGGATGGAATGTTTGCCAAGGGTAATATGGTAAATATTTCTGCTACTATCCCTATCAACATCTCTATAAATCCTGATGTCGTGGAAAACATATATATAGGTGCAAACTGTTCTCCTAAAGAGATTTCTATCTATACTGCCTTGTTTAAGGAATTCCACGATGTCTTTGCCTGGTCATATGAGGAGATGCTAGGCATTGATCCGTCAATTGTTGAACATGTGATCTGAACATATCCTGATGCCAAACTTGTTCGACAAAAGTTAAGACCTGTTAACCTGCGTAAAGCGATGGTTGTGAAGGATGAAGTTGAAAAACTATTGAAGGTTGGTTTTATTTATCCCATAGCTCTGACAGAATGGGTATCCAACCCTGTTCCTGTTGATAAGAAGTAAGGGACCATACACATCTGTACTGACTTCAGAGATTTGAATAAATCCTATCCTAAGGATGTTATACCAAAATCCTATCACCGTCATGTGATAAGACCTTTGACATACCTACTTACCCTGAATCCCAGCTTCTAGAGTGAAGACTAAATGGTTTTTCATCAATATGTCATACAAATTCCCAACACCGCTCATGCCCCTTTATCCAAGAGAGATACCTTTGCTCGCACCGCTTTTCATCGGTTGTCCACAAGCAGTGACACTACCTGTCACCCTTGGTCCATAGGCAATTATTACCAGAACCACTCTGTCATAGAAGGAGAAGTGCGGTACCCTGGGTAAAAAGAGAAAAAGAGAAGTTTCTCAAGGCTTCTAGATGATAAGCCTCGTGTACTGCCTTATCCCTATTGTTGTGGATTGGTTGAGCTCGAGATACCTCATCCTAGGATCGTAGAGGCCACCTCACCCACTCATTTCTCAACCATCTCTATCCATCTAGCCCTATAAATATGAGCCCATAGCCATGGTTGAGGAGAGAACATTGAAGGTATTGTTATGCTGTTGGACTAATTCTTGGCCCAAGATCATTTGGAGAGAGCATAGAGTGCTAGAGTCGGAGCTTTTGGGGATGAAGAGCTGGTTTCATGGAGATGCATGTCAACACTAAGGATTGGTTGTAAACTTATTCATATTTATAATGCAAGCTGATTTTCTGTCCCATATATATTGTTGATGTTTGATTTCAGATATATATTGCTAGATTCCTTAGTCACTAGCATAGATTAGTNTATTTCGTGTTGAACTCTTTTGCAGGTACACAGGTGAATTATCAAAGCCTTGCATTCCAGATATCTACAGCGTCTAGGTAAAGTTATCAACATCTGTGATCTATTTGTTCTGGATCTGAACCATTCAGACCAACGGAACACCTTGCTGTCCGCAGGAGGTGAAATATTTCGAGCAACAAATCTGGCAACTCCGTTAGGGAGTATTTGTATTCAGTTGTTCTGATCGTCCTCAGTCTACAACTATTGTCCGAATCTAGGCTCCATTTTATTAAACTCTTTACAGTCAGATCTACTTTCTGATTTGTAGTATTTTGGTTTGAAATTTCCAGATCTGAGTTATTTCGGTTTTTTATGCTCTGTTACCATATTCAATTCAACAGTATTCACCTTGATCTAGTCTATTTTTTATCTGATCCATTGTTCTCTTTTTGTTTTGGCCATCTACAGGGAATTGTGGCAATGCTTTGTACAAAGTGTGGTGCCACCGCCTGAACACATTGGACAGTAAGCGGTGCCATCACCTGTATCCGGTTAGCGAAGAGCGGTGCTTCTTTTGAAACGCTCTTACAACACCTACAAAGCGCAGTACCAGGTAGGAATTAGTCCAAAACTCTTTTTCCTCATTTTTCTTTGAAAAATTTGGAATTTTCATTGCTTTCAGTTCTGTTATCAAGCTTGTGTTATTGAATCTAATGTGTGTGGCTTGCTATTTTGATGGTTTAAGATTGATTTGGAGTGAAATTTCAAAAATCTGTTTAGTCTTTTTAATTCTTCATCCACTTCTTGCTTGTTGGTTGTTCTTAAAGAAGGATTTCTTGTTTTCTGAAAGTTAGCAGGGATAATTTTAGGGGTGAATTTTAGCCCAGTGGGCTATTTTTCTATGTTTTCTCTCAAAAAAGATTCACCATTTTGCATTTTTTGAAGCCCTGTTTCGCCCAATTTTGGTGGGGTAAAATTTTTTCACCCTAAAAATTGCCAAATTATTATATAAAATCCTTGGAAATTAAAATATTTTTTGAAAAATATCGCCAATCATTTTATAGTTAGCGTTTTAAGAATTCGTAATATTCGCCAACGTTTATACACTTTTAAATAAGTATTGTTCCTTAAAATCATCCCTAAAAGTTAGGGTGTTCATTGAAATCTCTTTTCGTTGCATATGCTGAAAGAAGAACACTAGATTAGCTTCTAGATTTCATTTCTTCTTGCATAGTAAACTTCTTTTTCTTCCCTTCAAAAAAGAAAAGTTTTGCTTGAGATTAGGACATCATATTTGAGCATTGGATTCGGGTTTTCTGATTGGATTCATAAGATTTTAGGAACTTTATGATCTTTCATCTCTCATGCATATAGGAATATCTTAATAAAAAAAATGGTAGTTTTAAGTTAGATTTGCTCATGTTTTTAAGAAACTTGAAAAGTTAGAGTGCATTGGCATATATGTGTGCTTGGTGTTGTTCTTTTAGGAAAAGAGATTCTCACCCTTCCCATTTGCTTTCAAAAAGAAGAATTTGGTTTGTAGAAGTCTTTGCTTGTCTTTGATTTGATGTTCATGACTGTTGATTGGAATGACTTTGTGGTTTTGAAACAAACAAAAAAAAGCACTCTCTTCCCTCCCGTAAGAAGGCATATTGAACGGTAAAGTGAACATTTGCACAAGCATACTGCATGGTTTTACTTTTTTGTCAGAACATCATGCATTCACCTAACCGTACAAGTTAAATATAATGGTAGTTGTAGGTTAAAATTTACGTAGTAACTTGAGTGATAGGTTAGAGACGTGTTCGGGCGTCGTAAAGCATAGGAGTTGTCGTTATTTGTTAGCATTACATTCTGGGACTTGTGCGGTTCTTCCACGTACCGTCGGTATATCGAATGGCCTTTCACATACCCTTGAGGTATATAGAAAGGTACTTCACGTACTCGATTGTATATCGGAAGGCCCCTTTTGTACAGTTATGCATTAGACAACACTACTACCAATTCGAGCTCCCACGTACCTTGAGTATATCGGGAGACCCCACTAGGGTACCTTATCTATCTGAGAAAATCCCTTTGGTTTTCTTGTTTGGAGCCATACACCAAAAACAACATTTGCAGAGATTACTACGCACGTACCCTTGAGGTATATCATGAGTGGCACCTGCTTGACAATCCTAGTGAGAGACCTGACTTTTGAACTCCTCCTGTCATTTTAAGTCTACCTGTTTTGACCTATAGTTTGAGTAGGGAAGTCTTTTGGTGTATTTTTTCTATATTTTTAGACCCTAGGTTATATAGGAACTATACACACTGGTTGAGTTAAGACAGTTCAGGAGAGTATGGGGCTTGCCACCTGATTTTACTTCTGTTTCAGAAGGAAATCCAATGGAATATATTGACCAAGGAGCTGCTACCACCTCCCAAGTGGGAGATCACGTGGTGGTGGAAAGTGGAGTACCATATTCTTCACACTCACCTCCCTTGGTCTAACAGCCTTCCTGTGAGGATTCATCACTCCATCCTCTCGTGGAAGATCATATTGATGATACCTGTTTGGATTTTGGTCCTAATGCTCCTTTTTGGGAGACACCCATCGGACAGGCCATTGCCTCATTTAGCACCCGTGTAAGTTCTCCTAAAAGTGAAGAATAATGTAGGAAATACCATGCTACTATCCTTCGTGCACAAGAGGTAGAAAAACAGATTGAAAACCTATTAGGACCTTCACTAGTTCTTTCCACATTCCTTCCTATGGGATATCGTTCACTAGCCGATTCTATGAGACCTATTGAACCGATTATAGATCATCCATTAACAACCCACATCCCAGGTCAAATTTCCACCCCTATCACCTCTTATGTTATGTATGATACAAATCTGCCCAGATCGTTTGCATATGGGGCCCAAACTTCAATTCCTGTGTCTTCAGTACCTTTGAATGCTGGGGGGCAACCCCCGACATGACCTACGTTATCTGATCCCGGAGTTGTACCTAGTCAAGAGAAGACCTACAACATAAAAACATCTACAGTTTTTGTCCCTCCCACCCACACTAATGTGGTAAACCCCCCATCTAGTTCAGGTCAGCCCTTGGGGGCACAACTTGTTGCCATTCAGTATTCTAGTGGTTATGGTTATCAAATACCTGTAGGTAATCATCCATCAAATACTACTGGAATTCCATTCCCTAGCAACAATTTTATGCCATGGGGGCAACCCAATTGGTCTTACATGCCAGCCATGGGAGGGATACCCATACATACTGCGGGAGGTACGGGAGGACCTAATGATCCTGGAGGGCCTGGTGGTCCTCCTTATGGTCCTGGCGGTCCTGGTGGTCCTGGGGGACCTGGTGGCTTTCCTCCTTATGGATCAGGAGGGTCTAGTGGCCCTCCACCTAGTGGTTCCTGTGGCTATGGAGGTTTTCCACCTCTTGGAGGTTTCATAGGTCTGTTGGTCTGCCTCCTGGTGGTCCTGGTGGTCTTGGTGGCCCTAGTGGTCTCGGTGGTCCTGGTGGTCCCGGTGGCTCTGGAGGCCCTCCTCCTGGAGGCCCTGGTGGTCCTAGTGGTCCTAATTCCATAAATCAACCCCCCATGGGTGGATTTCCTGGTATTCCTTCCTCACAGCAACCTGTTTATCAGTCAACCTATGGCCCTACTGGTAATTTCATGCCATATCAATATTACCAGTATTTGCATCCCAATAGACAATTACCTTTCCTTGCAACTTTGGACTTTCCTAATTTGTCCAAGTTGATTAATGATCCCATTCAACATAATCCCTTGTGGCCTCCCATTCCGGTAAAGTTACCATTGGACATTCCAAAATTCGATGGGAAGCAGGGTGAAGATCCACGGAACCATGTTATGACTTTTCATTTGTGGTGTTCCTCAAACTCCCTCATGGATGATTCCGCCTGTTTATGAATCTTTTAGCGAACTTTGATTGGTATAGCCACGAAGTGGTGTATTGAACTCCCACAACACTCATTCGTGGATTTTGGCTCGTTGGCAACCGTATTTCTTATGCACTTTCAGCTCCCTATTCGTTATGAAATGGGAACTGATCTTTTAACTTCTCTATGATAGAACACCTCCACCCACATTTCTGACCATATTCATGAGTGGAGAAGGCGGAGAAGAATTATTAAGGCCCCTATACCGGATCAGTTGTTAGCTGATTGGTTCACTAAGTCCTTGTTGCCTCCTATTGCCTAAGATGTGGCCATGGGCGGTGCCGTTACCAAAGAGCAGGCTATTAGTCAGGCTCAGTACCTAGACTTGGTTTATTCCTAGTCCGTGATTCTTTATGACCTGATTCCTCAAGCTCCTCGCTCCAGCACTGAACCTGCCAGGCTATCAACATAAGTACCTATTGATGGGATTGTTGGCTCAATCCAGTCCCCATCCACAGCAAAACGTGCCAAGCAAACCCAACCTGTTACTCCTTCGACTCCCAAGGTTTCTACCAAGGTCAATTCTATTCAAAGTATTCAAACCTCGGGTAATAAAAAGAAAGGTAAAAATCAAAATAAAAAACTTGGAAACCAGCAGGAGACCCCATAATCAACCCATAATGACACCAACACAGGAAAAAGGAAGGGTAAATACCCTTGTCTGTTATGTGGTGGTGACCGCTTCTCAAAGGAGTGTCCCCGTCAGGACGAAATCTCCCAATTTTTGAAGTCTAATCACGCATCTACAGTACTTACGGATCCCTTTCCCTCTCAACAATAGCTGGTAGACCACATGCCAAACCAGGGTAACTCTAGCTCATTAGAGGAAATTTGTATGATGTCCTTAGATACCATCCATCTGCAAACTCGAAGCCAGAATTATGATAAACCCATAAATAAGCAAGAAGATCAATATTCTTCAGGGAAAGCTCCCTCTACTAGTTCTCTGGAATCCTCGTCTACTGTTCCCTTGTCTATTGAGAAGCCTACTCTTGACAAGATTTTACACCCACCAAAGAGTACTCTTCGGAAGGTTGTCTTTAATCCCAATGCCCAAGCCACTCAATTCTATAATGTGGTTGAATACCTCACTTAGGCACCTTGTGTGATGTCTACCATGGAAGTACTCCAAAGCTGCCCTACAAAGCACAAGAACTTGTTGATTGCATTAGGAGCTATAGACCCGGATAACACTAACTTGATTCACTTCAATGTTGAGAACTATAAACCTAGATTACCCCATAAAATTGATTTTCAGATCATTACGAAAGTAGTGGGAAAGAAAGTCTTCTGAACGGTACTAGATGAAGGAGCTTCGACCTCGGTGTTATATTTGACTTGTTGGAAAGCTCTTGGCTCTCTCGAGCTTGTTCCATCACCTATGACCCTTAAAGACTTTGATGGATGGGGATTCCAACCCCATGGCCTCATATCATCCCTTGTAGTTGAGCTGGGGGGGCAAAACTATTTCCATCCAAGTAGAAGCGGTAGATGGCCCTCTAGACTATAACCTCCTTTTAGGAAGGAATTGGTTCTATGCCATGAATGTTGTTGCTTCAATAGTATTTTGAATGATCCAATTCCCACATCTCAGGAGAATTGTTACCATTGACTAGCTCGATTTCTGTACGTCGGATGTTACTACCTCCATGGGTAATAGCATCCCTATGTTAGATCAATCCCCTCCTCCTTACCAATCAATTGGGGTAGGTATGCTGAAGGATTCATCCCTTATGGGGATTTTTCCCTCTACTCCTCCTAGCATGGATACCGCGACAATACATATGATCGCCTCATTCGATATTGAGCCCCAGGGTACAAATGTTGTTCAGTCCACCTTGTTGAGTCCGCACGAAGCTATGTATGACACCATTCAAACTTGTTCCGATGATCACACTAGTGACATTCATTTAGTGTCTTCAGATCCTTACCATTTGTCGTACTAGTAGAACCTTATCTTCCGGTTCTAGACTATCTCTCTAAGACTTTTCCTTTCGATGAGTCCATTATAGAGATTATGAACACGGATGAGCCCATTCGGGAGGATCACCATCATAGATCCATGTTCCTCCCCAATACCAGTTCGGGTAGCCATGATTTTGCATCCTTGTTTCCTACTAATATTGTCAATGTTCTGCAAAGTCCTATATTGTTGCAAGATACAGATTCTGAAGGAAACCTTTGCAACATTACTCAGATGAACCCAATTGACATATCAGCCAAGCCTGATGTTATTGAGCACGTTCATGTTGGGTAGAAATGCTCCATAGATGAATCTGAAGCATATAAGGCACTTTTTAAGGAATTCCGTGATGTTTTTTCCTGGTACTATGAAGAGATGCCTGGGATCGACCCTTCCATTGTGGTCCACGAGATTAAAACTTGTCCCATGGCTAAACCTGTCAGGCAGAAACTTAGGCAAGTCCATCCTAGGAAGGCCACAACTATCAAAGCTGAGATTGAGAAACTTCTAAAAGCTGGTTTTATTTATCCTGTACCTCTGACGGAATGGGTATCGAACGTTTTCCCTGTCAATAAAAAGTAGGGCACCATTAGAGTCTGCTTCGACTTTAGTGACTTAAATAAAGCTTTTCCCAAAGACAACTTTGCTACCCTATACATTGATCGGATTATCGACAATTGTGCTGGAAGTGTCATCTTTTCATTTATGGATGGCTTCTCCAGCTATAATCATATTGAGATATTGCCCGCCGATCAACATAAGACAGCATTCATTTTCCCATGGGGAACCTTTGCATATAAGAAATTACCTTTCAGCTTGAAAAACGTTGGCGCCACATTCTAGCGTATGATGTCCTATGTGTTTCACAACATTAAAAATATTGTTAAACCGTACCTTTACGAACTCCCTGCTCATTCATAGCGACGGGAGGACCATCCTAGTCACCTTAGAGACATATTCTTGAGATGTTGTCATTATAATATACGGCCCAATCTACATAAATGTGTTTTTTGTGTTGAGACGGTACATCTGCTCGACTTTGTGGTATCCAAAGATGGCATTCGGATCGATCCTTTAAATATTGCCTCCATCATTAATCTACCAGCCTCAATCACCATCCTTGAACTCCAAAGTTTGCAAGGGAAGGAAAACTTTCTCCGTCGTTTCATGTGCAATTTCGCTGAGAAAACGCACGGTTATATGCGTCTCCTCAAGAAGAACACTCGATTCTTCTGGGATGACTAGGCCCAGTGCGCCTTTGATAGTCTTAAGAACACTCTAACTCATTCACTCGTGATACACCTCACAGACTATTCAAAGGATTTTCTCTTGTATATTGCTGCCTCTGCTACTACCATCACCATTGTTTTTAATACAGGACAATCTCCACGGTCAAGAGCATGTGATTTATTATGCCAGTAAGAATCTCATTGATTCTGAAACCCATTATTCACATGTGGAGAAGCTAGCTTTGGCCACGGTCATTGCTATGCAAAAATTTTGTCACTACATTCTGCTTCGCACTACCACCGTATTGGTAGACCAGAACCCGGTGTACTACATTCTAACTCATCAGGTACTCGGGGGCAAGTACTCCTGTTGGATCGTCATCCTTCAGGAGTTCGATCTCGATTTTTCCAAGGCTACATCAAAGAAATCCTTGGTTTTTGTCGAGCTTATATGTGACCTTCCCTGTACTACCATGGAATCTGAGCCCAGCGATTCATTTCGAGATCAATTCCTGTTCCTTATTAGCACTATTGATCCTTGGTATGGAGATTTGTTGATTTATCTCCAGACCCAGTGTTTTCAACTGCATCTATCTCGTGATGATCGTTGCCACATCCGGCACCACGTGAAGTACTATCTTATCTTGCATGATACCTTGTATAGACGTGGGATTGATTTCATTCTCCGGTGATGCCTCACTCATGAGGAGGCTGAACATGTGCTGAATGATTGCTACTCCGAAGCATGTGGCGGTCATTTATCTAGGATGGCTACAGCCCAAAAAATCCTTCGCGCTGGCTATTTCTGGCCTTCTGTCTTCAAATACTGCCATGAGGCTGTTAAGAAATGCCCACCATGCCAACATTTTTACCCCAAAAAGTGCACCCATCCTGCTTCGCTTCACCCCATCATTGTCGTTGGCCCTTTTTCCAAATGGGGGATTGAATTCATGCGTTATAAGCCTACCTCAATCGGGGGGCATGGTTACATCATCGTAGCCATGGATTATTTCAAAAAATGGGCTGAGGCTATGCCTACATATGCAGAAGATGGTAAGACTACCGCTCTCTTCTTGTTCAATCATATCATAGCTAGATTTGGAGTTCCGCAGTCCATTGTCACTGATCACGGATCTCATTTTCGTAATCACATGATGGATGAATTGAGTTCCAAGCTAGGTTTTTGCCATGAAAACACTACGCCATATTATCCACAAGCTAATGGTCAGGTAGAGGCCATTAACAAAGTTTTGAAAACTATGCTTCGTCGAATGGTTGGAGATCATAAATCTAATTGGCATCTCGTTCGTATTTCAGCTCTTTGGGCTTATCATACTTCCATGAAAATAGCTACTGGTTTCACACCATTCTAGCTTGTGTATGGACTTGAATCTGTCTTTCTATCCAATGTTAGATTCCATCATTACAACTCACCATCGAACTTCTCCCAGACACTTTCGCATAGGAAGCGAGATTCTTGTACTTGAATAACCTTGATGAGACTTTTAGAGATGCTGCCTTGGATAATGTGGCACATAAGAAATGCGTCATGGTGCAGTATGATAAATCCATTCAGCCTCATGTTTTCAACGAGGGTGACCTAGTTTTGACTTATGACCAGAGATATGACAAGCTAGGAAAGGGTAAGGTCGAGTCTATGTGATATGGACCTTTCGTTATTTCCAAGGTGTTAGAGAAAGGAGCCTATGAGTTGGTAGATTATGACGGGATCCCTTTAGGGAAACCTTGCAATGGGTTATACCTGAAAAGGTACTATGCCTAGGTCTTCTTGGATGGTATCTTGTATATATGTATATTGATTGACTTTCAGTGTGTTTTTAGTATTTTCAAGATGGTTTTGAGTTTTGGTGTCTGCATCTATTTATACCATGTTTTGGTCATGCAGATGGCTTTCTACGGCTTCACTGATGGTGCTTGCTGCCACACTTTGAATCTAGCCTCAGCTACTTGGGTTCTCTATTCCCTAGCTGAAGATTTGGTCAGTTCCAGAGTGGTTTTCTTAGGTCCCACTACTAATAACATCGTCGAGTATGAAGCAGTCATCGGTCTTCTGACTGAAGCTGCCTCCCAGGATGTCCGTGATCTAGTAGTTTTGATGGACTCTCAACTCATGGTTTGTCATTTAAACCATGTCTACACCATTAGGAACTCGGTGCTCCTCTGCCTCTTTCAGAGGGTATGTTTGTTAGAAATATCATTTGGAACCATTACATATAGGCATATCCCTAGGGAACATAATGTAGTTGCTAATTCATTGGCTAATTACATCCTAGATTAGCATATTGCCCATTCATGATGTTAATAAAACATGGTACATTGTAAATAAACATTTAAAGACACATAGAAATCATAGAAAATGCATTCATCCATTTGAAACATATAAACATCATGTAGAAGTCTGTATATATATACGAAAATTTTACAAAAATAGGTCCCGAGACCTCATCTGAAGCATGTAGGATTTCAGGAAAAATCATCATACAAAATCCTGAAGCTATCATCTTTCAGCATACATGTCTCATCCACTAGTGGTGCTTGTGATAGCACATTATTGCTCGAGCCACCCTGCATAGTAGCCTGCTAAATCTGCCTGGTGCCCCCGTCGTAGATCTCTGATATCTAGTCGGGAGGTCATCTATGTCATCATCTGGGATGTCCAGATTCAACCTCTCAAGGTTCTCCTCTAGCTCCCCAGTGATATCATCACCCTGTGGCACGAAGTGAGCTCTGTCTCACCTATCTAATGGAGATGCTCCTATAGGCCTCGTTGCTCCAACATTTGTATGAATACAAACAGGTCTCTTCACTTATCATAAAAAATATAAAACATAAAAAACATAAAAAACATTTTTCATCTTTAGGGTTTCTTGTTTCTTACCAATGTCTCCCCACTGCCCTCCAGGTGGGAGTGGTAGGTCAGGATCACCTGTGAAATCTGTGTCCGCATAGGCATAATCCTCGACCATGAGCATCTGATCCCATAGCCATCTGAAGAACATGTCACCAAACTTCACTCTGTCCCTACCTGCTCCTGTGTGAGCCATGATCTAAACCCACCTCAGCATGCAGCGGTCCCGTGCTCTCAGACTCCAAAAACTCCCCTGGGGCCTGTTATAGCGGATTTCACCACTCTAGGTGAATCACACTTTATATGGCCTTCCCCTATCCCGCTGCAGACTCTTTAGACCCCATGGACCACCTTTTATTCTTTGATGTTACCTTGATCATCCCTAAAAATTATATAAATAATGATATACGCGGATTTTTACCCGATAACCGCGTACATACGCGGATCTATCCCCGATAACCGCATACATCGGGATGTGTGCATAAATCCAAATCCTTTTGGAGTTTTCCTTGACATGGATCCTACTCATTTGACTCCTGGCATTCCATATGCCTTGATATCGCTTGGATTCGACCCTTCATTATCCCTTGTGAAGCTATATAAGGAACCCCTTGGTACATTGAAGGGGGGGGAACATATAGAGAGAATTAAAGCAAGGAAACTATAGTCCATTGTTGCCAGGATTTATACTTGATTCTACATCCCTTTGTCCCTTGGAGCACAGTTGTGTTCTTCCCAAGCTTGCCTTGTACTAGCGAGCTTGCTATTGAGAGATGGAGGATTGAGGTGGTGGAGGCCCAAGTGGGGGATTCAGTTTCTCCGATTCGTAGACGTGTCGTCAGAGGTTGTATCTATCTTGTAATATCTAATTTATATTAATAAGAAACATATTTGCCTGTCCAATGATGTGTATTTGATTTAATGTTGTATCCATTGGAATATGTCAAATGATTTTACATTATTGATGATATATATATATGCTAGAATAGTTCTAACACCATTATATATAGTATGCTTGTATTGTTTACTTGTTGTTGAGGTAGTATTATATCAATTCAAGCTGAATATTGGAAAGCTCAACGGGGATCTACTTCAACCGTCTCGAATAAGGTACGAGGTCTGATCCTTTAGTGTTAGACATTTTATTTCTATTGCATATTGGGAAAGATGGTTTTCTGGAGTCAAGTCTGTCTGTTGTGGTACCCCAAGCCATAGGAATTTCTCTCCATAATAGGGCCTCATCTGGTGGACCTACTCAAAGAAGAAACAAGCTAAGATGGAACCAAAGCTGAACTATTTCAGCTCCCCCTGCCAACATTTAGTTAGCTGATCCTTGAAGATTGGAAGCAATGCTTTTTCCCAGTTAAACATGGTAGGTGCCATTGCCTCTAGGGCATACAACATATGTGCCCTAGAAGCCTGATGTACACCCTGGCTCCCTACCACCCTCTGCATGGTGAACAGAACAATCCGTAGAGCCCTGTCTGTCACTACCCTGATGGGGATTTTCTTCCCCGATGTACCTGTACCTGGTACAAAGTGTCAATCTATGAGCTCTCTAGTGGTAATGTCCCCACCACAAGAACCTGTCAGTGAGATAGGGGCACCCCGTATCGATAGGCTAGTCAAGAAGTAGATGTCCTCTACCTCCACTATGAGTATATGTGCCCCCACCTCGAAATATTGTTGTTCTGGATTCCACATTCTCAGTATGTGTTCCAGTAGTCTCTCGTGGGACACCATTCTTGGTGTCCGGAAGAACTTTAGAAGCCCACAGTTCCAGAGTGCGACAATACAAACCAGATCCCTTTCAGCAGCAGCATCCTCATCATCATGTGTTCTTTCCTTCCATATCACCATATTTTGGAAGCCTAGACCTGCCAAAAACCAACAATGGTATACATCAATATCATCCTTGAGTCACCATAAATCAAAAGAATGAGTAAATTTTGCATATATCATTGGTTTAATTTCTCCATGACTAGGACCGCTTGTGCCTCGTTGGAGACAAGTGGTGGCACTGCCTATCCATCTTGTTCTTGGTGTGGTTCTCAAGTGGTACCGCCTATCCTGCAAGGGGTAGTCGCGGTGCCCGCAAATAGGATTTTAGGGCTTACCAAATAGGCCTAAAACCCCACCAAATCCCAAAATAAAAGCTATGAAATGAAAGAAGAAGGTCTTAGCTGTTACCTGCAACTAACGAGACTGAAAACGGACTGTGGGAACTCCTGGTAGCAGCTATGGAAGATCTGGCGAAAAAATGCTCCAAGTGCTCTATGCTAGAGGTAAATAGTGAAATGTTTGATTTTTTACTATTTACTTGCTTTATATAGACATTTTTTGGGTCTAACTTAGTATAGTTTTGATGTTACATCATGTTCTGGTCAAAATCTATTTGTCGTAATCCCGTAATGTTGATTTTGGATGCTTTTAACACTTGTTTATGAGTCGTCTGTAGGTTGACTTTAGTGAAAGCTTTGGAAAGTTTGTTTATGGATTTTTTGTACTTTCACTAAATGGAAAAGGTCATTGAGCATTTATTACGACACTTTTTCACACTCATTAAAATCTCGTATCGAAGTTTTGAGTCCACTTCATGTTTCTTTCCAGGCTCATAAAATAAGACATTGTGTAAAGAAACGTCATGGAGTCTTCTTTTCACATCTTCTTTCATAGTCCTTAAACATGAAAAGATAGTAGATTCCATTTTTGAATCTTTCTAGGATCATAAAAAGTGACATTGTGTAAAGAACCCTCATGGAGTTCTCTTTAAACCCTTTTCAGAATCCCTAAATATGAAAAGATTGTCAAGCGATCTTGTCTTCTTCACGCTCTTTAAAGTATTTGAAGAGTCATCTATCCGACGATATGTTATCTCTTTCTCGGTTTGGACAGTACTATTTATGAGAAAGGAACACTCCAGCCAATCATGAATGGAAGAGTTCTCTATGGTATGATTTTATACTTTCTCAAGCTTGAGAGACTTAATCATACAAAAAAGGACCCCCATGGAGTCTTCTTCTGTATTCGTTCAGACTCTCTAAACATGAACGATACTGAGTTTTCTTTCAATGGACTCATTAAATTAAACATTGAGAGACCCATTTTTGGGAACAAACCCATCCTCTCTTAGGTTCATAAAACATATGGGACTGGACTTGTCTTTCACCAAGCTATATCGAGTGTTTGTTATCCTCTTTGAACTCGTAAAACCGAAAAGAGGCACTCATCAATCATGATGGGGGAAATGGGAAAGGGAATCATTTTGCAAATAATGGTAGTTGTTTGTCGTTACCTTTAAACATGGAACTTGTCTGCACAATCATGTCAGTCAATTGGGTATTCAGCTGATCTCCGTGACGATCCACTTTCATTAGTCATGTCAATCCTTTGAGTCTTTCAAAAGAATGCATTGTCCACTGTCGCATTGTGTATATATTTTGTTTATTCATGCTGCCACATCATTTTGTCATGCCGCTCGATGTTCAAAGGGAATCTGAAGAAGTCTTACCTCTGCAGTATACACAGCCTTTGTGTTAGTATCTTTGAGTCAGTCATATGGTTACTATGTTCACATCATTCTAGAACTTTGTTCCAAGTTTCATGTTGTTGATGTGGGACTCATCATGGCCCTCCTTCGATGAGACTATTCCTGTCAACATCAGCTCATCATCCAGAAAATAGTCTTAGAAACAATATTTAGTACCTTGAGATCTGTATGTCTTAATGATAGATTCTCTCACTCTCGACATTGGTTCACATCATTGACCTTTGATCGATAGAATTGATTGAATGTTCGACATCAGAACATCTATTCGCATTCAGTAGATTGTACTAGAGTACCTTGGGAATCATTGACATTAATGGTGATCTCCCTCACACTTGTTAACAGTTCACATCATTGGCTGGTAATCAGGTGGTTTCTACCATGTTTGACTTCAGATCATTGTAATTGCATGGATAGAATCGTACTTTGTGGAAGATGAGACAAAGACCCTAGGCATTTTTTTAAAAGCGCTCATTGCTTTTTTCCTAGGTTGCGATGGATTTTTGTATATCTAACATGAATCCACATTTGTATGGTCATGGCTATGCTCAAATTTGCATCTGTATGACATAGATCTATGTTGTATGTCTGGTAGCTATGTCCAAGTTTGAGTCCTCTATCACATGGATCTACGTTGTATTCTAGTAGCCATGCTTGTTTATTCCACTCATGGATCTGCCTTGTATTGGTCTGCAACTATGAGTTTGGTTACTTGTGTCTATGAGTCAACATATTGATGTACTACATATGCCTACTTGACTGCATGCTCTGATCGAGCCAACATTTCCGTCTCCTGGAAACAACTTGTTCTCAAAGCTCTCGTTTATTGTATCACTCTAAGACTCATGCTTTGGGGGGCATCCCGTTATACCAAAATCCTGTAACCATCATCTGATAAGACCTTTGACATACCTACTTGCCCTGAATCCCAGCTTCTGGAGTGAATACTAAATGGTTTTTCATCAATCTGTCATACAAATTCCCAGCACTGCTCATGCTCCTTTATCCAGGAGTGGTATCCTTGCTCAGCACCACTTTTCATCGGTTGTCCACAAGCGGTGCCACCGCCTGTCACCCTTGGTCCTGTTATCCCTAAAGTTGAACCTAGACTATAGGGGTTCAAGCTTAAAGAAATATTTTTCAAAAATATACTTCAATGAAATCAATATAAAGACTGGGATGGTATGTAATCAAAGCTATAGGAAAATCACACAATCATCAAAGAACTGTATAATATAAAACAAGATACAAAATCCAATATCAAAGTAACTACGATCATGAAATTATGAAATGAGACTATCTCTGTTTTTTAAAAGTTTAAAAGATAATTGTATTTCAACATAAGAATCATTGCAATGGGATTCAATGGACCATATACAAGATAAATCATAAGAAACACAATTTATAAGACACACAGACAAATCATAATCATACTCATATCAAGGTAGAACCTGTATTGAAGATGTAGAGTATTTCATGTCATACAGAAAGTTATCAAAACTGGATCTTCATAACTCCAATTGCCACCCCCTGTCTCATCTAGAGACTCTCCTTAAATACAAAATCTCTGTTTGTTTAAGCTAACTATAAGATCCTACTTCTATGGATCGAGCCTTCTAAAAAATAGGGAATTCAATCCCCTTTAAACAGTGTTTAAGTACAAGTGTAATATAAAAGAGACATCTGTCAATAAACAACATTACTTCCAAAAGCAAACTACAATTCCACATCTAAAGACTTTTGGAAGCCTCTGCTAATATAGTTAATTCACTTAAAACCTGGGAACGCTGTTGCAATCTGGCAAATTCAGCATCTTTGTTGTCCTCCTTATTCTGAGCCTTGATGAGTTCGAGCTGCTTCTGGATAGTTCCTTTTTCCCTTAGAATATCTTTAGATATTAACAACAATTTTTGATAATCTGTCTCCTTATCCTCCAGATCTTCTCGAAGTCTTTTATTGGCTATCATCAACTTTTCATTAATGTTTTGTAAATACCTAGTTTTCTCCTTGTATGTCTGCAAAGACTTCTTGACTTGGTTTAGTTCTGGAGATATTTCCAGGTCTTCTTCTTTCATATGGACTTCTTCTTCCTGTAGAGTCCTTGATGTTGAACAATCCTCTGAATCAACTTGTTTGTTTGTGCAAAAGGCTTCAGGTATAGACCCTGCAACTCCTTGAACATCAATAAATTTCTCAATATCTGAACAATACTGATCTTTAGATGTATGTACAGTTTCTTCATTGAGAGCATCATCTATCATCACGATTTCCATGCCATCTTCATGTGCTGATTTCTTCTTTGTCTGTAGCTTCTTTCTTAACCTGGCCTTGGCTTCACATCCCTGTTCTCTGTCTTCAATAGCTGATTGTGATTTTCATTTTTTGAGGTTATATTTTTTAGTATAACACTCAATTTTTCAGGGTTTTCATTTGTGAATGAATTTTTAGGACACAAACCTTCCTGAATTAGTTTCTCTGTAATATCCTTTCTGTCTTCTACAACAGCTTGAATTTGTTTTTTGTGACTTGTTATTTGCTGGTCTAAATCTTCCATCATCCTTTTTCCTTTCTCTTTAGGATTTTCTTTGAACCCTAGTTCTGTCAATAGAGTTTCCCAGGTTCATCCTTCCTTGTGTAACTGTGATAAAATCAAAAGTTTGATTAAACCCTGATGATAGACTGATCGAGCAGTATGATCTGGATGGTCCTGAACCCATGAAATCATCTTTTGAAAGCTTTTTAATAAATAGAATGGGAGATTGAGCTGTAAAATTCCATTAAGGTGCATCAGCAACCTTAAATGGCATTTAAGCACCCTGTCATACCGGCCATCACATGTAATATAGTTTTGTACCATCTCTAAAGGAATTTTCCAACTTGGATTTATTTTGCTCACATGGATACCATTTTTCCAATCTAATTTCTCAAAACTTGGCATCAAAAACTCACTGTAATCTCCTTGGAAATCCTGTTGTTTAAACCATCTCTCTCCCTATGCCGGAACATCTATTGCTTCAGCAATAGAATCTTTTTTTACCCTGACTGTTAAGCTTTTAAGCTAAACCATTTCATCTTTATAGTTTTTAATAAAAGACATAGTTACCTGTGAATGATAACCTTGTAATTTCTCACAGAAGGTAAACCATCTGGCATTCTTCATCAATTGGGCTAATCTTGGAAATTTCATTATCCATTCTGTGTTATTTGGCTCCAACCTCCAAATTAAGCCTCTTGGTTTTCTTCTTACCATGACTTCTGGATCTTCTTCCTCTGTTGTCTTCGACATTTCTAAAGCCCCTTCACACTATACTCTTTAAAAGGGAATTTATGCTGCAGTAGCTCACTTTCAAACGCAAAGAAACTTATACAATATAACCTTGCCCTTTTCAAGCACGAACATTCAAAATTTAAAACAAACCCTTGCTGTTTCAAACCCTGAATTCATTGTTTTAATCATATAGATTTAGAAATCCTGAACAATGGATGTTGATAGTATAAAAACAACTCTTTGAATGCCCTTCTCCTAGTTCGCAAGATCATTCAGGAAAAATAACAAGATAGATTTTAGGGAAAAATGAATTATTATTATTCAATTTGTCTACCTTGCCACGATTAGTACTAATACTCATTGCATGGAGTGCTTTTGATTCCATAAACAAAACAGTTGTACAAGCCCATGAATGACACAATGAAACTCATAATTTCGTGGATATGAGTGCTTTTAAGGAATGTTCATATCAAGTACCGAATTTATTGAACATGAATATGATATATAACCATAGTTCATTATCTCATTTTTATATACCATGGTGCTTATGAATATCAATTTTTAATAAAATACTCTTTGAAAAGATGCTGCCAGTTTGTAAAATGCTACCAGTTTGGGAAATGCTGCCAGTTTGAGAAATGCTGCTAGTTTTAACAGTCCAATCCATAATATAAAACCTCTTGCACATACATAGGTTTATGGCTTTAAATGAGTGAAGGTTTTGATGGTTCAAAATACTAAAAAACAATAATATCATTCAATCAAAGAATAAGGCATAAAACAAGGTGAAAATTAAAAATAAAAACTCATCACAATAAAAAACTTTAAGGTAAAATATCAAACAATCTTAGAGATAACATCTGGCTCCATCTGGGGAAAAAAATTTTCTTGTGAAACTTTGAGAACATGTTGACGTGTGCCTTCAAAAATCAGCTAAAGTCATTTCTGTCTTATTGGGTTGGAGTCTTATTTAAAGCAAAATGATATATACAGTGAATATGTGCAATAACCCTTTGTCTTTCAATATGTATAAACATGCTTTAAAAAACGTCGATTGACTGGACCTGCAATCTCCTCACCCTTCATATTTTGCAAAACAAAAGTGTTGTTTCCAAGGATCTTTATCACTGGAAAAGGCCCTGTCCATAATTTTTCAAACTTCCCATGCTTACCTTTTTCTTCCTTTCGTGCATCCCACCTGAGAACAAGGTCACCCACTGCAAACATATCTTTTTTAACTTTCTTATCAAAGCTTTATTTCATTCTTCTTTTATGTCTCCCAGTTGTATTTTCGATAGCTTCTCTCTCATGCTGCAACTGAATTATATGAAACATTCTTCTTCTTATATCATCTGGTTCTTCTTTTATTACCTGCATAAACTTAATGACTAGGGTCACTAATTGAACAGGGAAAACAACATCAATTCCTTATACCAATTGGAAAGGGGATGTCCCAATTGAATTCTTAATTGTTACTCTATCAGCCCAAAGAGAAAATTTTAGTTTGGTATCCCAACTCCTTTTGTTTTCAAATAACATTTTCTTGATACTGTTTACAATATTTTTATTACTCGATTCTGCTAATCCATTTCCCTGTGGGTAGTATGGTGTGGACTGTTTCAAGTTAATATTATTTTCTTGAGAAAAGTTTACCATCTTTTTTTATTTAAAAGCAGGAGCATTATCAGTAACTATATTCCTAGGGCATCCAAATCTACCAAGAATGTTTTCCTGAAGCAAAGTAATTATGACTTGTTCAGTTGCTCTCCTTGTAGGAACTGCTTCCACCCATTTAGTGAAAAAATCAATAGCAGTTAAAATCCATTTATGCTGTCCACTAGAGGGAGGATGAATTTCACCAATGAAGTCTAGACCCCATTGCTGAAATGGACCATTCACTGAAATAGGTTTCAAGGGTAAGGACTAAAGTCTATGCTTACCTGCAAACTTTTGACACTCCACACATGATCTAACCTGATGATACACATCTGAGAAAATGGTAGGCCAATAATATCATACTCTTAGGATTTTAAAAGCAGTTGCCTTCCAATACTTGTGCCCTCCACAGACTCCACTGTGCAATTCTGAAATAACAACATCAACTTCCGATTTCTCCAAACATTTGAACAATATTCATCCTGGATCTTTCCAGTACAAAATCTGATCTATTAAAACTTACTTCATTGCTTTTAGTTTTAATTATCTGCATTCATTTCTATTCAATTCCACAGGGCATTTTAAGTACAAAAGGAAATATACAATATCTTTATACCAATCAGACTCATCATATCTATTATAAAACTATTTCTTACTATGTTCTGTTGCCATAACCCGCTTTGAATGTTCTGCCATCAAATGAAGATTTAAAACCTGACAATTTGATTCTGTTAGAACTTTAGCTAATCCCTGGCCTTTTACCAACTTTGTTGGTTTAAATTCCACATCATACTCCATAACCTTAGCTATCCATCTGCCTCTTTTTCCTTCACTGTCAGGCTGTGCTAAAATCTCATTGACTGCTGAATTTGGAACATATGGCAAAACCTTAGAATGTAAAACATATATTCTGAAGAATTTAAGAGCTTTAACTAATGCATATGCTTGTTTTTCCATTATATTATATTTCAGCTCTGAGTCTCTTAATGTTTGACTGAAAAATGAAATTGGTTGTTCCAAATCATTTGAGTTCTTTTGTAAGAATACATCAGCTATAGTGTCTTCTGATGCAAATGAGAAAATTGCAAAATATTTTGTATAGTCAGGAGCTATCAATACTGGGGCTTCTATTAATGACTGCTTTATGGCTTCAAATGATTGTTTAGCCTAGTTAGACCATTTAACCTCCCTATCCTTCTTAAGCATCTCAGTGACATGCTTAATTATTTCTACAAAATTGAGAATAAACCATCTTAAAAAGTTGATTTTTCCAATAAAAGATTGAATTTCTTTTTTATTTTTACGAATACTAATTTTTAAGATGGCCTTGACTCTCTCTGGATCTATCTTTATTCCTTCGGCAGAAACAATATGCCCTAACAATTTACCTTCTGTTAGAGCAAAGTGAGACTTTTTTGGGTTTAATGATAAACCAAACTTTCTGCATTTAATAAAAATTTGTCTCAAATGTTTAAGATGATCTTCATCAGACTTAGAAAAGACTGTGATATCATCTTGGTATATCACTACAAATTTTTCATTTTCACCTGCAAAATCTATATCCATAGCCCTCTAAAAAGTGGCACCTGCATTCACAAGCCCAAAGGGCATTTTTTCATACATAAAGGTCCCCCATGGAGTTGTAAATGTTGTTTTCTCTTGGTCCTCCGGCTGAACTGCAATCTGGTTATAACCAGAAAATCCATCAATCATTGAAATTTTGTGAGATCCTACAACCCTCTGCAAAATATGATCTATTTTTGGTAATGAATAGTTATCATTCAGATAAGATCTATTCAAGTTACAGAAATCTACACAAATTTTTATCTCTCCATTCTTCTTACGTACAGGCACCAAACTTGCAACCCAAAATGAATACCTTAGAGGTACAATAGTTTTTGCATCTAGTAGTTTTTTTACCTCTTTTTCAATTACTGGCAACAATGCTGGGTTAATCCTTCTAAGCTTCTGTTTAAAAGGCTTAGTCTTTGGTTTTAGAGGAATTTTGTGCTGAGTTATTCTAGTATCATATGATATTAAATCATGATATGACCAAGCAAAAATATCCATATATTCTTTCAGCAAACCAACATATTTTCTCCTTTCTTCATCTGACAATAACTTCAACAATTTTATCATCTTAGGTTGATTTTCAGAACCAATATTATACTCCATAACATTTTCCTCAGTAGTATGCAAGGTGGCTTTTATCAGTGTATCATCTTTTGAAAACAATCTTTCTAATGGAACAAGTCCCTTAGGAATGAAATTCCCTTTTAACTCAACAATTTTGTGATTAGCAATTGAATTATTCCTGCAAGGTTCATTTTCTATCCATTCTAAATCCTTTTCATGATCAACTGCATCATCTGAAAATTCACCTACTAATTCCAGAAACTCTTTTATTTCCTGATCATCATTAAAAACTTTCCAATGTTTGATATTATCTGGGACAGAGGGTCTGTACCTTACATCAATTGGGTATTTTAGATGAGTTACCTTTGGAACTTTGAAATAGGCTGCTACTAAGGATAGGGAATCAGCTGTCTCATTGCATTATCTTGGAACAAAAGCTATATTGAAAGCTATGAAGAAATTTTCAATTAGATCCCAAACCTCATTCCTATAAACTTTCAATAAATACTGCTTTACTTGGTAAACCCTTTTTACTTGCTGAATTACTAATTCGGAGTCGCCAAATACAGCAAGTTCTTTAATACCCAAGTCTTTTGCTTCTCTTAACCCAAGAATCAAAGCCTCATATTTAGCAGTATTATTTGTTGTTTTAAATTCCAATTTGTACATAAGGGAAACAACCTCACCTCCAGCTGAAATCAATAATACTCTAGCTCTTGCCCCCTCCTTGCTTAATGCACCATCAAAATACATCTGCCATAACCCATCTGGTTCCTCTTTCTTTACCTGAACCAGAATATCTTTCTGTACTTGTAAAACACTTCAATTTCATCATTTAATTGCAACATACAAGAACCAAGATTTTCATCAATTGAGTAGACCGGATGATTATTAGGGTGTCTACTATCACTTACCAAATATGCCATCTATACCTCTCTATGAAGTCTTCTGAATTCTCCTCCAAATACTGGAATTGTAGCATATGAAAGATCCATTTGCAAAGTTCCTCCCACTTTTTTTGCCCAAGATCTAGACAATAACATACGAAATTTAGGAGAAATATCTGCTACAACTATATCCATCAATACACTCTTCATAGGTACTTGAGTTAAATTCACCACCAAATCCTTGATTACCCCAATACACTTCACTGCCCTAGAATCAAATGCATATAAATCATGGTATGGTTTAGTAACACTCAGTCCTAAAGCTTCCATGACTGCTTTAGGCATGAGGTTATGTGAAGCTCTTGAATCTAGCAGACAATTATGCAATAGCTGATCATGTACTGAAAAGGTTACATAAAATGGAGGAGGACATTATCAATTATCATTAGGTTGATCAAAAAATTTTGACCCCACAATAATAGTAGGTTTTCATCTTGCAAATTGATCTCATTGGATGGGATAGGAGTATAATTTACTGCATTTTTAAAAGTTTTAAAAGTTGCTTCCATGTAAACATTACTCTTAATCAACTCTGTTAAAGGCACAGGGATTTTTACTTTATTCAGCTCATGCTCAAAACTAAAACCACTTACACCTTTATTCACCTCCTCAACATTTACAACTTCATCTTTTCTTTCTTTTACAATTTGTTTCTGATTTGAAGAGATATTTTGTTTAATAGGATGAGCTTTCACCAATTTTTTAGCTTGTGCTGCATGTTTTACTCCTGATCTTAGACCATATGATTTTTGTGGTATTTCCTGACAAACTTCAGGCATAGACATCTGATAATCATCTTCTTCATAATGATCTATTTCTGTAGCATACTGATAATCAGATTTAGTCAGAAAATGAGAGGAAGAATCACCATCAAACTGACTAATATTATGTTCCTGTTCTTCCAAATCATCTAACACCCCTCATCTATTTCATATGATTCATCATCTCTGACATTATTATTTTGAAAAGGAGGTTGAATCCTTTGTTCTTCATTTTCTCGCCTGTCTCTCTGCATATCATTATTTCGTCTTTCTCTTGGCAAGAACCTAGGAGCAAAAGGTCTTCTAAATTGATTCTGATTTCTTTCACCTTTCGGTATAGGTTTATTCTGATTTCTATTTCCCATTTCCAACCTATCAATCTTAGCAGACAAATTTTTTATGATTTTATTCATTTCATCCATTTTGCTATCTGATGATCTTCCTGTGTGGCTGTATGTAATGATTTCTTTTTTACCCTTTTTGTCGTCAATTTGATGTTCTGTTTCCTCTTTGAGTTTTTTTGAGGCTAAAATATTTGACTCTACTTCTAATGCTGCATTTTGCATATTTTGAAGTGACACAGATTTTCTTTCTCTTAATAGCAAAGAAAAATCATGATCAAATGAGTTTGCATAAGTTAACTTTGCTGCTGTCTCAATGGGTTTTATTTCAGCTGGAATCCTACTGTACATTTTATTGAATCTTTTGGAAAAATCTCCCACAGCTTCATCCTTTTTTCTCTTTAATGATCCAAACTCTGTCATGTAATACAAATAATCTTTAGTGTCCCCCCACTATCTCATAAATGCTTCTTCTAAAGCATCTATGCCATCTATAGAGTTTGGTGGTAATTCTCTAAACCACTTTCTAACCTCACCATCTAAACTTTGAACAAAAACCCTCATCCAAACATCCTCATGTTCAAAATTATGATTGTCTGAATAACTACAAAATGTATTCCAGTGTTCTTCTGCAGTAGCATCTCCTTGGCCATTAAATCTTGGAAGGTACTTTCGATAATCTCCTGTTGGGAGAGCATTTAGACGCTGGGGTAAAACAAGTGGGGCATATCTTGCTACTACCATAGCCGCCATTCGATTTTGGGGTTGAGCCTTTCTAGGATTGGAAATGTTTAAATTTGTATTAGACTGAAGGCTGCTTGAATGTTGTGATGAGGGAGACAAATTACCAAGATTTGATTGATTCACTAGGATGGTCTTAACCAAAGGAATATGGGTTGAAAATAAAGAGGAATCCCCTATTTACAATGCTTCGATTTTAACCTTCTTTGACAGCAAAGGATTTGTAAAGACACGGAAATTGTCAATTTGGGAAGGGATAACTAACAAGTCTAACTCTTCTCTTCCTTTTTCTGAATGTGGGTCAAAAGAAGGAACTGGGGCAGATGAAGACTCGGGGATCTCCAAGGCTGTAGGCTATTTAAATTTTTCTGATGAAGTAGAAATTAAATTTCTCTTAGCCTCCTTTAATAATTGCTCAGGATCTGAGACTCCTGGATTTAAAGGGGATGAGGGATTTCCTTGAGTTCCTATCTTTTTTGAAGCCACTGTAACATTTTATAGGTGACTAAATGTAGTCTATAACAGTTTGGATTGATTTTGTTCACCCTACAAAATCAGATTCATAAGAATGTCGATTACCCAGGGAAGATGTCCTTTCCTTTCTCTGTCCCTGACAACGGCGCTAGAAGATGTTATCCCTAAAGTTGAACCTAGACTACAGGGGTTCAAGCTTAAAGAAATATTTTTCAAAAATATACTTCAATGAAATCAATATAAAGACTGGGCTGGTATGTAATCAAAGCTATAGGAAAATCACACAATCATCAAAGAACTGTATAACATAAAACAAGATACAAAATCCAATAACAAAGGAACTGTGATCATGAAATTATGAAATGAGACTGTCTCTGTTTTTTAAAAGTTTAAAAGATAATTGTATTTCAACATAAGAATCATTGAAATGGGATTCAATAGACCACATACAAGATAAATCATAAGAAACACAATTTATAAGACACACAGACAAATCATAATCATACTCATATCAAGGTAGAACCTGTATTGAAGATGTAGAGTATTTCATGTCATACAGAAAGTTTATATCAAAACTGGATCTTCATAACTCCAATTGGCACCCCTTGTCTCATCTAGAGACTCTCCTTAAATAAAAAATATCTGTTTGTTTAAGCTAACTATAAGATCCTACTTCTATGGATCGAGCCTTCTCAAAAATAGGGAAGTCAATCCCCTTTAAATAATGTTTAAGTACAAGTGTAATATAAAAGAGACATCTGTCAATAAAAAACATTACTTTCAAAAGCAAACTAAAATTCTACATCTAAAGACTTTTGGAAGCCTCTGCTAATATAGTTAAATCACTTAAAACCTGGGAACGCTTTTGCAATCTGGAAAATTCAGCAGCTTTGTTGTCCTCCTTATTCTGATCCTTGATGAGTTTGAGCTGCTTCTGGATAGTTCTTTTTTCCCTTAGAATATCTTTAGATATTGACAACAATTTTTGATAATCTGTCTCCTTATCCTCTAGATCTTCTCGAAGTCTTTTATTGGCTATCATCAACTTTTCATTAATGTTTTGTAAATACCTGGTTTGCTCCTTGTATGTGTGCAAAGACTTCTTGACTTGGTTTAGTTCTGGAGATATTTCCAGGTCTTCTTCTTTCATATGGACTTCTTCTTCCTGTAGAGTCCTTGATGCTGAACAATCCTCTGAATCAACTTGTTTGTTTGTGCAAAAGGCTTCAGGTATAGACCCTACAACTCCTTGAACATCAATAAATTTCTCAATATCTGAACAATACTGATCTTTAGATGTATGTACAGTTTCTTCATTGAGAGCATCATCTATCATCACGATTTCCATGCCATCTTCATGTGCTGATTTTTTCTCTATATGCAGCTTATTTCTTAACCTAGTCATTGGCTTCACATCCCCGTTCTTTGTATTCAATAGCTGATTACGAGTTTCATTTTTTGAGGTTATATTTTTTAGTATAACACTCAGTTTTTCAGGGTTTTCATTTGTGAATGAATTTTCAGGACACAAACCTTCCTGAATTGGTTTCTCTGTAATATCCTTTCCTTCTTCTACAGCAGCTTGAATTTGTTTTTTGTGACTTGTTGTTTGCTGGTCTAAATCTTCCATCATCCTTTTTCCTTTCTCTTTATGATTTTATTTGAACCCTAGTTCCGTCAATAGAGTTTCCCAAGTTCATCCTTCCCTATGCAACTGTGATAAAATCAAAAGTTTGGTTAAACCTTGATGATAGATTGATCGAGCAGTATGCTCTGGATGGCCCTAAACCCATGGCATCATCTTTTGAAGGATTTTTAATAAATAAAATGGGAGATTGAGCTGTAAACTTCCATTAAGGTGCATTATCAACCTTAAATGGCATTTAAGCACCCTGTCATACCGGCCATCACATGTAATATAGTTTTGTACCATCTCTAAAGGAATTTTCCAACTTGGCTTTATTTTTCTCACATGGATACCATTTTTCCAATCTAATTTATTAAAACCCAGCATTAAAAACTCACTATAATCTCCTTGGAAATCCTGTTGTTTAAACCATCTTTCTCCCTGTGCCGGAACATCTATTGCTTCAGCAATAGAATCTTCATTTACCCTGACTGTTAAGCTTTTAAGCTGAACCATTTCATCTTTATAGTTTTTAATAAAAGACATAGTTACCTTTGAATGATAACCTTGTAATTTATCACAGAAGGCAAACCATCCAGAATTCTTCATCAATTGGGCTGATCTTAGAAATTTCATTATCCATTATGTGTTATTTGGTTCCAACCTCCAAATTAAGCCTCCTAGTTTTCTTCTTACCATGACTTCTGGATATTCTTCCTCTGCTGTCTTCGACATTTCTAAAACCCCTTCACACTATACTCTTTAAAAGGGAATTTATGCTGCAGTAGCTCACTTTCAAACGCAAAGAAACTTATACAATATAACCTTGCCCTTTTCAAGCACAAACATTCATAATTTAAAACAAACCCTTGCTGTTTCAAACCCTGAATTCGCTTTTTTAATCATATAGATTTAGAAATCCTGAACAATGGATGTTGATAGTATAAAAACAGCTCTCTGAATGTCCTTCTCCCAGTTCGCAAGATCATTCAGGCAACATAACAAGACAGATTTTAGGGGAAAATGAATTATTATTATTCAATCTATCGACCCTGCCATGATTAGTACTAATACTCATTGCATGGAGTGCTTTTGATTCCATAAACAAAATAGTTGTACAAGCCCATGAATGACACGATGAAACTCATAATTTCATGGACAGGAGTGCTTTTAAGGAATGTTCATACCAAGTACTGAATTTATTGAACATGAATATGCTATATAAGCATAGTTCATTATCTCATTTTTATATACCATGGTACCTATGAATAACAATTTTTAATAAAATACTCTTTGAAAAGATGCTACCAGTTTGTAAAATGCTTCCAGTTCGAGAAATGCTGCCAGTTTTAATAGTCCAATCCATAATATAAAACCTCTTGCACATACATAGGTTCATGGCTTTAAATGAGTGAAGGTTTTGATGGTTCAAAAGACTAAAAAACAATAATATCATTCAATCAAAGAATAAGGCATAAAACAAGGTGAAAATTAAAAATAAAAACTCATTACAATAAAAAACCTTAAGGTAAAAGATCAAACAATCTTAGAGATAACAAGTCCATAGGCAGTTATTACTAGAACTGCTCTATCATAGAAGGAGAAGCACGGTACCCTGGGTAAGAAAGGAAAAAAGAGAAGTTTCTCGAGGCTTCTAGATGATAAGCCACGTGTACTACCTTATCCATACTGTTGTGGGTTGGTTGAGCTCGAGATCCCTCATCCTAGGATCTTAGAGGCCACCTCACCCACTCATTTCTCAACCATCTCTATCCATCTATCCCTATAAATATGAGCCCATAGCCATGGTTGAGGAGAGAACATTGAAGGTATTATTATGCTATTGGACTGATTCTTGGCCCAAGATCATTTGGAGAGAGCATAGAGAGCTAGAGTCAGAGCTTTTGGGGATGAAGAGCTGGTTTCATGGGGATGTATGTCAACACTAAGGCTTGGTTGTAAACTTCTTCATATTTCTAATGCAAGCTGATTTTTTGTCCCATATATATTGTTGATGTTTGATTTCAGATATATATTGCTAGATTCCTTAGTCACTAGCATAGATTATTAGATCATATTCTGGTTTCTTTGATCTGTTTCATGTTGAACTATTTTATAGGTACACAGGTGAACTATCAAAGCCTTGCATTCCAGATATCTACAGCGTCTAGGGAAAGTTATCAACCTCTGTGATCTATTTGTTCTGGATCTAAACCATTTAGACCAGCGAAACACCTTGCTGTCTGCAGGAGGTGAAATATTCCAAGCAACAGAGGACAACTATCACACGTGATTTATAGACCAGATTATATATGCTTGTGCAGGAAGTGAAGTGTTCTTGTTTATGGATGGTTTCTTCGGATACAATCAAATTCAAATAAAACTGGAAGACCAACATAAAAATGATTTCATTTGTCCTTGGGGTACTTTTGCGTGCAAAAAAAATCCCTTTGGATTGAAGAATGTTGGGGAAACCTTTCAATGGGCTATGAACTTTTCCTTCCATGATATCAAAGCCATTGTTGAACCTTGCCTTGATGATCTTCCTGCACATTCTCATAAGAGGATTCAACATCCAGATCACTTACGGTTGATATTTGAGAGCTGCAGATACTATAAGATCTGCTTGAATACCCACAAGTGCGTGTTCTGTGTCGATTCAGGAAGATTGCTCACATTCATTGTCTCTAATAGAGGCCTCCAGGTGGATCCATTAAAAGTAAAGGCCATTATAAATCTGCCTCCTCCTTGTTCTATCAGGCAACTTCAAAGCCTGCTAGGGAAGTCTAATTTTCTTCGATGGTTTATTGTTAACTATGCCAAGATTACTAAGGGTTTCATGTGCCTGCTTAAATAGGACACCCCATTTGTATGGGATGAAACTGCACAAATCGCTTTCGAGGCATTAAAAAAAGCTTTGTTGTCGGCACCTTTACTGTGTTTGCAAGATTATTCTAGGGATTTTATATTATATTTGGCCGCATCCGAGTCGACCGTTGGGGTAGTACTGGTTCAGGAGAACGATAAGCTTGTAGAGCATGTCATTTACTATCTTAGCCATGCTTTGGCCGGACCTTAACTCAGGTAATCCCACATTTAGAAATTAGCCTTAGCAGTTGTCTATGCTGTTCAGATATTACATCACTACATTTTACTGAGGACCACAACAGTAGTGGCGGATGTGAATCCTTTTCAATATGTTTTGTCCCGATGGATTGTTGGGGGAAAATTCAACAAATGGATAGTCATTCTCCAAGAGTTTGACTTGGATTTTTAGTTCACTAAGTCTAAAAAGTCCTTAGTTTTTGCTGAGCTTATAGCAGAATTTCCTACTGAAGAAGATGTAGCCATTGAAGATGACTCATTCCCAGATGAGCATATCTTCTTGATATCCACCTCTGATCCTTGGTATGGGGATATTCTTATATATCTCCAGACTTTGAAGTATCCTGCAGCTTCCTCACGGGAGGAACAACATAAATTACGCCTTCATGCTAAGAACTACCTCATCATAGGAGATACATTATATCGAAGAGGGGTAGATTCCATTTTGCGTCGATGTCTTACCCATGAGAAAGCGGAGTTTGTCCTAAATGACCCATAGTGGATTATGTGGGGGTCATTTATCTTGGTTAGCAACAGCCTAGAAGATATTACGTGCCGGTTATTTCTGGCCCACGATCTTCAAAGATTGTGTGGAAGCGGTGAAGTGCTGTCATTCTTGTCAGCTTTACACCAGAAAAATGCAGTCACATCCCGCTCCGTTGTTTCCCGTTGTCTCGTTAGGCCCTTCATGAAATGGGGGATTGATTACGTGACATGCAACCCAACCTCAACTAGGGGGCATAAATACATTATTGTCGCTGTTGACTATTTTATGAAATGGGTAGAGGCAATCCCTACTTTCAAAGCTGATGGGAAAAAAACAGCTTTCTTCGTATTCAATCAGATTATAGCACGGTTTGGTATACCCAAAGTGATTGTCACTGACCATGGAAGTCATTTTCAAAATAGCATGATGACGGAACTGACCACTATGCTTGGATTCAGATAAGAACATTCATCTTTGTACTATCTGCAAGCAAACGGTCAGGTTGAGGTTGTAAACAAGACTTTGAAGACCATCCTCAAATGTACAATTGATGCATCTCATTCTAACTGGCACATCATGCTATATCCTTCTCTTTGGGCATACCAAACTAAAGTAAAAACTGCTACGGGTTTCTCCCCCTTCCAACTCATCCACGGAGTGGGAGCAGTTACTCCGATTGAATGTGAAATCCCATCTTTAAAAATAGCTATTCATGTTTTACCCAATTCGACAGAGCTTGAAGAACGTCTGGTACATTTGGAACACCTTGATGAACAACATAGAGATGCGCTGACTGCTAATCAAGCTCACAAGAATAGGGTCAAAAACCAATATGATAAGTCGGTCAAACCTCAGATTTTCTTTGAAGGGGAACTTGTTTTGCTTTGGGACCAAGACAAAGAACCCTGGGGGGTAGGAAAATTCAAGGCCATGTGGTTAGGGCCTTATGTCGAGTCGAAAGTCTTAAAGAAGGGTGCATATGAGTTAATTGATTTTGATAGGAACAAGCTGTCTAAGTCTAGAAATGGGCTCTACTTGAAAAAGTACTATACTTAGGCTTAGCACTTTTTCTTGTATTTCATGTATTTTTATGTACATTAGTTTGTTGGTTTTTTTTTATATACCATCTGCTGGTTGTTGTAGATGTCCTCTGAGAGGTATCTAGGTTTTTCCAATGGTGTCAGTCACCACACTTGTAATTTGGCTTCAACAGCATGGGTCATTTACTCTCCTTCAGGATAGCTAGTCTCCACAGGAGGCGCTTGCTTAGGTCCTGCTTCTAATAATGTTGCTGAATATAGGGTTGTAATTGAGCTTCTATGGGATGCTTTGTCACATGGTATCACCCAGCTCGAAGTCCAGCTGGACTCTCAACTAGTGGTTTCCCAGCTCAATCGACCTTATCAGGTGCGAAACCCTATTCTATTATGTCAGTTCATGCAAATTAGGTTATTGGAAAAAAAATTTGAATTTATTATATTCAATCACATTCCAAGAAATCAAAATTCATTGATTGATGCATATGCTAATTACATTTTAGATTGGCATCTAACACACATTTCATAAAAATATACAACATGCACATAAAAAACACTTGTAAATAAACCGACAACAATATATATATATGTAATTATTTTTCCATAGATAGGTCGAGTCTAATCCTCAGATCCAGTCATAAATGTATAATATACAAAAATATACAAAATGTGGATCGCGGTCCATCAAAATGTCCTAGATCTAAATAAGACCACCTTGGACACTTGGACCACCTTTTTCCCCATGGTCTCTTTGTACTATGGGTTCCTCATCCTCTTTAGCTTCAGCAGCCTCCACAGCATCTATGTATACAAGAGATGCTCTGGCCACCTGCCTCAAAAGGCGTAACTAGATAGGTGGAACTCCAACCACAAACTCCTGCATGACGGCCAGGATATGCTCTATCTGCAAAGTGGGAACTCTTTGGGTAATCCTGGCCAGCTTCCCCTCCAGAACCCTAATAAGCCCCGGGTCTTCGCCTACAATAGGACGAACAAACATACATGGATGCCCCTCAGGGCGGAACAGTCCAATATCTGCATTTTTACATGTTTATAGGATTAGGACTTGTATACATATGTATATATCTATTATTTTAAAATTCATAAAAAATTTAAAATTTTTGAAAATTAAAAAATTACCTAGCTCTCCCCATGCTCCTCCTGGAGGGAGGACAAGGTCTTGATCACCTCAAAAATCCATTCCGGCATATGGAAACTGCTCTAGTGTCGATAGCTGCCACTCCCACTAGATATAGAAGTCATCATCGTACACACTCTGCACTGAGTCTCCTCCTCCTTGATGGAGGAAGATGTCTCCCATCTGCTCAGCCTTGGATGACGTGGAGATCAGATTGGTAGGGGTATGGCAGGACTCAACCCTGGTACTCTCTCTTGAAGAAGGCAACCAATATGCTAGAATACCCAAAGTTTTTTCGCCTTCCTCTCTTGCAATCAAAGAGTTGTTTCCTCATAATTGGGACAACTCCTGAACACCAATCATTCAGGGCACCCTGCGTACAATCCACCTCCAACCTCATTTGGTTCCGTGTATCTAGATGTAACGAAGAGGATCCTGCAATCCTCACGATGGTGCTCGTTAGTACCTATAGTGTGAAATCATGGATATGTGCAATAGGGACACATCTCCCTCTCTTCTGGGTACCCGGTGTATAGTACACATCAATGTAGTTCTAGTCACTTAAAGGATCACCACCCTTGCCGGTGCCCTCTAAGTTGATCGGTGCTCCTCATTGTGACAAGCCAGCAATAAAATATATGTCCTCGAACGTAATTTCCAAAGTATCACCCTGTAAGTCAAACATCCCTAAATCATGATCCCAGTAGTTTATCATGAACTCCAATAAACGGACATTGGTCTGCATTGGTGATGTGCAAGAGAATTTTAATAACCCACTCGTTCATAAAGCATGTACGGTGGGCGCACTTTGGAGCACTTCTTGTTCCATATTCTCATGCTCCCGTTCCCTCCATTCCAACACCATCTTCACACCTAGCAAAACAAGTATTACGAATCATCAATTTCATATAAAATTTCAATTTTTTTTCCTTAATTTAGCTTTTTTCCTTCACGCAGTACATGCGATTGTCTAGTTCGACATGTCGCGTACTGTACACGACTGTCTCTAAAGGAAACCCGCGTACAGAATGCATGTATGTGAGTTTCAACACTATGAACTCACGTAAACGCAGTGACATGCTTTAGGATGCTTAAAACAATGAAATTGAGACTCAAATTTGAAAATTTCTAGGTTCAAATTGAAGAGCCCGGGGTGTAGGCTTACCTGCAACTTGCAGAATCGGATTTCGTCTACTAGATTGTCCATACCAATCGAATGAAGGTAGAGGTAAAAACTTGCTTCTTATGGCACAAAATCAAAATGGTGAGTTTTGTTTTAATTTTTGAACTATTTATAGAAATTATATTTCTAAAAGTGGGTTTTTTCCTATAGTTCGAAATATATTCAACTAATGCCATATCTCTTTTTGCCTTATAACAGGTTTTTCATCATTATAAAGTGTTTTTGCTCCTATAAGGTGGTTTTGACATTTCCAATGCATGTTTTGCATCTATACTTAATCCACTTTAACCTTAGCAATTAACATTTTTCCACAGACTATGGTATTTTAAACCATTAGTTCCTTGTCTTTACCATTGTTCTTCTGTGGATAGGAACTTCTTTTCATGAGTATCCTCATTTGAAACATATGTTGTCTTTTGATACTCATGCTGCAGTTGTTTCAAGTACAGGGGTATCCTCTTAGCTATTTTTCATGCCAAATAGAGCTTCTTTTTTAGTCTCTTTTTACAAGCCCTTATGGAGTTTCTTTAGGCCCAGGTCTGAATCCTTAAAAACAGACTTGACTGCCGAGTTAACTTGTCCGTTCAAGCTCGTTAAGAATATGTGAATGGGCATTCACATTGGTGGTAGGTTATCTCTTTCTTGGACCGTGCAGAATAATACGAGAAAGGATCCCTCTCTTTTCTGTTTGAATTGAGAAGAGTATTCTCAGGCATAGGTTTATCATTTTTCTGGACCCGAGGGACTAAATTTACGAAAAATGAACTCCCAATATGAGGTTAGTTTTCTCTTTTTCATACTATGGACCTAAACATGAAAAATATTCGGAGTGTACTTTGTGTCTTTGTCACGCTCGTTAAACACTAGAGAAAAAAGCAATGAGTTTATTGTTGTAAGCCCCATTTCTCGTACTCAAATGGATCTTTCCGAGTGATCTTTCTTTCCTTCAAACTCATAAAAATCAAGCTATTTATGTTGTTCTGGAAGGAGCGTTGGGTAGGTGGTAATTTAACCTTTTTTGGACCTCCCCTGACTAAGTACGAAAAAGTTTCACCTTTTCTTCTACGGAAGTTAAGAGAGTTCTTTTGTGGTGTGTTTTACACTTTTTCGGCCTCAGGAGACTAAATTGGACGAAAAAGGACCCCCCTGGAGTCTTCTTTGGAGTTTTCAGACTCTATAAATGTGAAAACACCAGTTGAGCATGTACTAGTTCGGGATCATTAAATCCACGAATCAGTGACACTATCAAGCATTATTTTCTCTTCTCTTCAAGCTTGTTAAAAAATGAAGAGAGATTTGAGTTGAATTTCTTGGACTCATTAAAATTTAACAAGGAAGGTAAGGAAGAAGTTTTCTCTTGTTTTTAGTAAGTGGCAGCATGTCATCCTTGAACATAGCACTCTTTGTTTTTTTCGAGACACATGTCTTAGTGTTCACTTTCAGTTCAGCTAATACTTCGAGTTTATTACTCCTCCTCTTGTCTGTTATACCTGGGGAATCTAATCATGTCTCCTACATGACAGATAAGTCTAGTTGTTCTATCTATAAAGTTAAAAGATGCCTTGGGTCATCTCTATGTCGTGCTCATTGTTCAAGGACTCAACCCAATGTTTGATCTGTATCCTGATCCCATCATTGTTATATCTGTTATCTCTTGTGTCTCCCTTCCTTTTCCCATTTCCTAGTCACTCTTGTGATCCTTTGGAGGATCTATTTCCTTCCTTATCACAGTATGGTTCCATTTCAACACTTCTTGATGATGAAGACCTAGAGTTTTGATGATAGTATCTCAGGATTCACTTCTATCATTGGTGAATTCCTTTGCTTCAGTTTTCGATTATCACCTATTGATTGACAAACTGTTGAATCCATTCCATGTTTGACTTCAGACTACATTTATTCACATGGCTTGGATTGTACTAGTTCTTTGGGATTGTTTATGAAGACCTTAGTTCCTCACCTATGGAATAAGTTGCGCAAGACTATGTTCCATTTATGTTCACAGCTTCCAGATCTTTGAAGACTCATCATGATTGTATATTGTGGCTTCGATCCACCTTTGTAATATACGTGGTCTTATACCCGTATCATATGATGTACTCAAATATTTTAAAGGAGCTAGTGTTCCAGTATATTGAACATAGCATCCTCAGATATGACTTTGTATATGACATTATTATGTATTTGTTTCAGGTACTACCTCTGCTCCACTGGATTTCTGAGTTCTCCAAAGATAAAAATTATAATGTATTTCGGCCATCGCTTCCCTCTGACCTCACACATTAGGGGGCATCTGTTATCAACCCAAATGGCACTTCTCCTTCCAAGTGCCGACATTTCCTATGTTGGCACACAAAAGGACATTTATGGATTGAAGGTTGCCTAAAACACTATAGATGGGCATGTTATGAAATACATTCAATATCCATCTAGCTTGCCATTTTTACCTTTTAATATGTCAATTGTTGTGCGTGCCTTTGCCTATATGCAACCCACGTACATACGCGACTTTTCCTACAACATGTCGCGTACTGTATGCGAGTATTCGTCATTGCAACCCACATACAGATCTATACGCGGGTTTCCCTTAGAGCAACTCATGTGTCATACGTGGGTTGCTAGTAGCAATACTTGCGTACACTTTCCTTTGACATTAAAAATAATAAATCGCGATTATTTGAGATTTGTTAAGCCCTTAACTATAACCATCTTAACTGTCTCAACCTCCTCAACCCTCGAAACTGCCTTATTTTACTAAGTATAAATAAAGGCCTTGGGGAGGGTATTAATCAATCATACTTGGAGAGAAAAGTTATGCTGGTGGTATCTATTCAGAAGTCTTTGGAGCAGTAGAACTCAGAATCCTTTGGTTGCAGAGGAGTCCTTGTTTCAGGCGTTGGGTTGTGTTGAGGCCTGGAAATTCACAGGCGGCAACAGTAAGGGATTCTCCCCAATCAACGTTCCCAACTAGCCCGTTGACTGTTTGGAATAGGGAATCTGTTCGGTTTGCGGTCCGTCTACCGTACGTCAAGAAACAAACAAAGGCTTTACCGGCTGCGGCCCAGCCCACTGAGTTTTTGTGTTTTTGACTTAAAGAAATGAAATGCAAGTGCCTAACTAAATGCAGGGCGATTAAGATGCAGGGAGCGGTCACAATTTGATGCGCAGGTTCTTACCTCTTGTCTTATGCTCACAAGCAACCAAATGAAATACAATAAGAGATAAACTAACTATCTAATCTATCCCTAGGGTGCAAGATTATCATTTTGGGTGAGCAATACAGTTTGCACGTGCATTATGAAGAATTACAGATAGCTAACATTTATTTCAAGACACATGAACACTTACAGATATTTAAATAACCAAGTAGCCGATCATTTTATAACAACATTTATTACTCACAGTGAAAGATATCCCAGAAACTACTGAAGAACATTTAACAAGAACATAGGTTCAGAACATTAAATACTCTTACAGTAAATGAAAACACAACTGAAAACGAAATAGTTCCTCTTCAACATTATTCATTGAGTTGCATTGATACATTCCACTTTTCACTCTCTCCAACAGGCAAAATTGCAGTTTCCTTTGCAAAACGAAGTAGTTCCTCTTACAAGAAAACATTTACAAAATTTTCCAGGAAAAAATCCTCTACTCCATCCCACCTTCCAGTATTTAACTACCATTACAGAACCTTTCGTTTTCCAGACACATGGTCTTTCAATTACTTGAACGCTTCAAATTCCTTTCTCTTGTCTGTATGCGATCATGAACCCACTTGATGACTGATCCGTTTTTCGAATCCCCCTATTCATTGTTCCGGCTTTCGTCCTTTTACTGCCATTGATTTCATCGATGATTCCCCTGGATTTAGTTATACTTCTTCCAAAAGATTCGGTTTTTTCCATGCCACAGTAGTTTGACCACTTTCTCGAACCAGCCTGTAATCAATCGACAAGTATCATTTATTGGAGAAGCGTTACAAGCAAACATATGACTCTAACAATTGAACGACTATGCCTCAAGGAAATAGCCTGGTGCGTCTTTGGTTCTGAGTGGGAAAAAAATCGAGCTTTGGATGGGAACTCATACATCAGCGGTTGAAAATCTTCTGCATCGGACGGCACAAGACTTCAGGAGCCGCAACGGCGGAGGAGTACAGGGACCGGGAGAGCGAAAATACGGTGAAAAGGTTTAATCAGACGTCAGAGGGAAGAGTGCTTCGAGAGCCAGAATGGGTGGTCTATCCACAACGGCAGATGGGATAAAGGCTTAAGAAAGCGACGTGGGTGAGAGAGGGCTTAGCCGGGCGTCGGAAGACACTCGCGTCGGAGGCTCACTAGCTCTCCCCAGCCGCAACGGCGGGAGGGTATAAGCTTCGGTCCAGCGATTTAAGACCAAAACGAATCGGGCGTCAGAGAGATTTAGAAAGTCAGATGCTAAAATGGTATGAGAGCCGCAACGGCGGCAGAAAAGAAACTCACAGCTTCCGATCTGAAACTAAAAGGGGGCCGATCATGGGGAAAACCAAGTATCCAAACAGTTTTAAGGATCAGGCACAGCTAGGTTCATTCTTTCCTCGAAAAGGCAACTCAGAAGAACAAAGATTTTCCTTTTCTTCGACCAGTAAATCAGACATCCATGACTCAAACTAAAACTGAACGAGGCATAAATCAACCAGTTGACATCCATCTTCAAAGTAAAACGAAAAGAAGATATGCCCGAGAGGTTCAAGCATTTAACGATCAAACCAAGCAAAATGATGAGGAGGGGGCCAGAGTTTAAGTAAAAATAAATTCGGGGAGAACAGTTGCGGCAGCAACAACTGGCGATTTCCTGGTGAACCTAGATCTCTGGGTGACTTCTCTTTGAGTGGCAAACTATTTCACAACCAAAGTGCATCAAGTGGGATCTTCCAGCTATCCGAATTTCTCAAATGACCGAAGTGTGTACCTTAATCATTGATGCTAGTCCAATTTGGGGAAAGTGGAAAACCGAAACCTTCAAGTCCAAATAACTCTGTTGGGGCCAGAGGATGAGTTTCATTATTACCTCTGTCTTTAGGTAGCTAACAGCATAGACATCATGGGATTGTAGCAGATAGTAAAGGGTAGTATTCATTTGTTCCTCGTTCCCATGCCATTTTAACACTTTTGTGCTTTTGGACTTTTGTCTCTTTCATTTGAGTCCTTCTGCGTGCCTTTCTTACTGAATTTTAATTCAGGATCCTCTATCCCATAGTGTCCTTTTGTGTGAGTGGTGTGCTTCAAGGCTTCAGCTCGCGGACAGAGAGGATCTTTTGGCAATTTAGTACTTGTGATTCAACACCACTTTGATTTATGATGTTTTTATAGAAGTTTTGACTCTTTATTTGCCTTTTGGCATTTGCTTCTTGGCATGGGATCATTTATATTTAATACACCGTTCACCTTGCTTCTTTACATGGGTCCTTTGCTGTCGCTCCTTTGAACATTTTAAATGTGACGTGGATGGAGCCCCGACATAGTACTTCGGACTCCTTGAATCCAGTTTAATTTATAGGGGTTAAACAGGACTTCAATGCACACAAAATTTTATTCGAGAAAACTATTAAGCTGGAAGAATTCTTTTAGAAACCCATAGGCTGACACTCAACGTATTTGCTATCCCAAAGATCTTAATATCCTCCAGCCAACCGCAAGTCCATTCCCCTTATTGAAAACCAAAACTCGAAAGTAAATCAAATGAAAGCATGACTTGAAAACAACCACATAGATTATTTATATACAAGGCAGAAAGAATCAAAGAAAACTTAAGAAAAGTAAGGCTTGAGAACTAAACCATTAACCGGCAAGTTCTCCTCCCATCCCTGTAAATCCTGTAGCTTATAAGTAGCAGGGCCAAGTTTGGCTGCAATCTGAAAAGGGCCTACCCACAACTGTTGGAACTTGGTATGCTTTCCTTTCTCATCATGGGGGTGGTCCCATTTGAGGACTAAGTCTCCCACTTCCAAGTCCTTTTTTCCAGCTTTATGCTGTTGTTTGAAACATTCTCTAGCCTTGGATCTGGCTTCTTCTGCTTTCAGGAGATTGTATATTCTTATTTGCATAACCTCATCATCCGACCCCCTAGACTCTTGAGCTAATATGGAAGATGGTAGCATGATATTAGGAGGGAGGATGGCTTCCTTACCGTACAAAAGGGTATAGGGTGATACTCCTATTGCAGACTTGGGGGTAACTCTGTCAGCCCACAGGGCATTGGGTAAGGCTGAGTGCCAACTTCGTTGATTTTCTATGACAGTCTTCTCTAGGATTCTAATGAGGTTTTTATTGGAGGATTCATCCAGGCCATTCCCTTGCGAATAGTAGTTAGAAGAATAATGTAATTTTATCCCTTTATCATGAGCAAATGCAGTCAATTTAATTGATGAAAAGTATTTAGCATTATAAAAAACTACTGAAATTGGAACTCCAAACCTGGTCATGATATGATCTTGTAGGAAGTTGATGACTTCGTCTTCGTTTATCTTGCACAATGGGATAGCTTCGACCCAGCGAGTGAAATAATCAGTCGCAGTAAGAATGTACTTGTGCAGCAAGGAAGAATTCGGTTTTATTTCTCCAATAATGTCCAGCCCCCATTGTTCAAATGGTTCTGTGATCATAACAGGCTTTAGGGGTGCTGCTGCCCTGGGCTGTTTTCCACCACACATTTGATAAATATCACATTTTCTGTCATGCGCATGTGCGTCCTTGAAGAGTGTAGGCCAATAGTAACCGGCTCTAAGGATTTTGTGGGCTATAGTGTCGCCTGAATAATGTCCCCCAGCCGGACCGTCCTGTAATTCTGCCATTACTTTCTCAGCATCTTCTTTCTCCAAGCATCGCAGGAGGACCCCATCGTAGTTTTCCCTCAATAATACGCCTTCCACGATTTGGTAGGAAGCTGATTTCAAACGCAGCGCTCTCCTTTGTTTGGAACTCCAATGCTCTGGCAATAGCCCTGACTGCAAGTAATGCACAAGGTCTCTGTACCACGACTCAGGAGCTGTGAATAAAGGACCTACATCCATTACATGCAATTCAGCTTCATCTTCCCAGGCTTGTTCTTCATTGTTTCTGTTCTCAGTCATGATTTTTCATAACCCCTGACCTTTCATTATCATGGCCGGCTTGAATTCAAGGTCGTATTCTTGGAGAGATGTCACCCAGTTGCCTCTTCTTTCCCCTAACTCCTTTTGTATAAGGAGAGATCTCACAGCTGGGTAAGGCACAATGACCTTGGTTCGATTTTTTAGTATATAAGGTCTGAATTGCTTCACTGCCTTAAATACTGCGTATGCTTGCTTATCAATGGATGGGTAATTTAATTCAGCTCCTTGTAGTCCAAATTTTTAAGATATGCTGCAAACCTTTGTGTAAAACTATGCACTTTTTCTTTTTTCTCTTTCTTCAACGCACATAACCCTTTCATGAGGGCAGTGTGAGTCTTTTGGACTACATACTTACTTCTGAACATTCTCTCGAAGGTATCCCAATCTGGGATAGAGTTAGCGAGCAATCCAAAATACCATGAGGCTGCAGCTCCTTTGAGGGTATGCGGGAATAATCTATAGACCACATCTTCATGTTCCCCCACCCTCAATCCTTCTATATCCAAATAGAAAATTTGCAAATGATCATCTACTAATATCTTTTCATTGGGGTCAAATTTAGGCAGAAGCTTTTCAAAGGCTTGGGGTAGGTCATGCAAAGGCAGGGTCAGATTTAGAGGCGATATGGCTCTCCATGCAGGTGGTGGAGGATTAGGTGGAGGTTGATTGGTGTTAACACCGACCATGAGTTGGGGTGGAGAGTGAGGGGGTGTACCAACAGGGGTATGAACGGGAGAAACGTAAGGGGTATCCGGGCCTTCTTGATTCAGAGGTAACTCAAATTCTTGTAAGGTGGTTTTCACAAGTTCTTCCCAGTCTCCAACCAGTACCGAGTCTTCTGTTACAGGACGGTCTTTCTTTTTATACTCTCTTCTCGGCAATTCGTGGATAATCGGCAATCCTCCAATCTTTTTTACGTATGCCCTGGTGTGTCTTCTCAAGTCATTAACAATTTCGTTGCGAACAGGATACAGATGTTCTCTTATTTCTTCTTCTAGAATTGGATTACGCGGTCCACTACTTTCAGAACTGTAACCAGTGGAATAATCTTGGGAAAACGGGTTTCCTCGGCCAGCCATGCACTGGCGGCCCTCCTTCTAGAGCCAAAACTGTTGAGGCCTGGAAATTCGCAGGCGACAATAGTAAGCGATTCCCCCCAATCAACGTTCCCAACTAGCCCGTTGACTGTTTGGAATAGGGAATCCGTCCGGTTTGCGGTCCGGCTACCGTAGGTCAAGAAACAAACAAAGGCTTTACCGGTTGTGGCCCGACCCACGGAGTTTTTGTGTTTTTGACTTAAAGAAATGAAATGCAAGTTCCTAACTAAATGCAGGGCGATTAAGATGCAGGGAGCGGTCACAATGTGATGCGCAGGTTCTTACCTCTCGTCTTATGCTCGCAAGCAACCAAATCAAATACAATAAGAGATAAACTAACTATCTAATCTATCCCTAGGGAGCAAGATTATCATTTTGGGTGAGCAATACAGTTTGCACATGCATTATGAAGAATTACAGATAGCTAACATTTCTTTCAAGACACATGAACACTTACAGATATTTAAATAACCAAGTAGCCGATCATTTTATAACAACATTTATTACTCACAGTGAAAGATATCCCAGAAACTACTGAAGAACATTTAACAAGAACATAGGTTCAGAACATTAAATACTCTTACAGTAAATGAAAACACAGCTGAAAACGAAATAGTTCCTCTTCAACATTATTCATTGAGTTGCATTGATACATTCTACTTTTCACTCTCTCCAACAGGCAAAATTGCAGTTTCCTTTGCAAAACAAAGTAGTTCCTCTTACAAGCAAACATTTACAAAATTTTCCAGGGAAAAAGCCTCTACTCCATCCCACCTTCCAGTATTTAACTACCATTACAGAACCTTTCGTTTTCCAGACGCATGGTCTTTCAGTTACTCGAACGCTTCACATTCCTTTCTCTTGTCTGTATGCGATCATGAACCCACTTGATGACTGATCCGTTTTTTGAATCCGCCTATTCATTGTTCCGGCTTTCGTCCTTTTACTGCCATTGATTTCCTCGATGATTCCCCTGGATTTTGTTATACTTCTTCCAAAAGGTTCGGTTTTTTCCATGCCACAGTAGTTTGACCGCTTTCTCGAACCAGCCTGTAATCAATCGACAAGTATCATTTATTGGAGAAGCGTTACAAGCAAACATCTGACTCTAACAATTGAACAACTATGCCTCAAGGAAACGGCTTGGTGCGTCTCTGGTTCTGTGCGGGAAAAAAATCAAGCTTTGGACGGGAACTCATACATCGGCGGTTGAAAATCTTCTGCATCGGATGGGACAAGACTTCAGGAGCCGCAACGGCGGAGGAGTACAGGGACCGGGAGAGCGAAAATATGGCGAAAAGGTTTAATCGGACATCGGAGGGAAGAGTGCTTCGGAAGCCAGAACGGGTGGTCTATCCGCAACGGCGGACGGGATAAAGGTTGAAGAAAGCGACGTGGGCGGGAGAGGGCTTAGCCAGGAATCAGAAGACACTCGCATCGGAGGCTCACTAGCGCTCCCCAGCCGCAATGGCGGGAGGGTATAAGCTTCGGTCCAGCGATTTAAGACCAAGACGAATCGGGCGTCAGAGAGATTTAGAAAGTCGGACGCTAAAATGATCTGAGAGCCGCAACGGTGGCGAAAAAGAAACTCACAGCTTCCGATCTAATACTAAAAGGGGGCCGATCACAGGGAAAACCAAGTATTCAAATATTTTTAAGGATCAGGCACAGGTAGGTTCGTTCTTTCCTCGAAAAGGAAACTCAGAAGAACAAAGATTTTCCTTTTCTTCGACCAGTAAATCAGACATCCATGACTCAAACTAAAACTGAACGAGGCATAAATCAACCAGCTGACGTCCATCTTCAAAGTAAAATGAAAAGAAGATATGCCTGAGAGGTTCAAGCATTTAACGATCAAACCAAGCAAAATGATGAGGAGGGGCCTAGAGTTTAAGTAAAAATAAATTTGGGGAGAACAGTTGCGGCAGCAACAGGTTGTAATATTAACTCATTCACTATTGTTAATAAAGAGAATCCTTATTCCAAATGTGTTTTGAATGTCTTTCATGTATCATGGATTGATGAATATTTATGATTAAGCACTCTATATACTGTTTATCTAACCTATCCTATATACATGTATAAGCTTGCACTTGGAGGATTTGCTCTTTACAGGTGAAGGAGAAACATCCTTGAAAGCTTTGGAGGAGAAGCAGAGTGAGAGAAGATAAAGCTTGAATCAACCGTCGTGAATCGGGTGAGTCTATCCTATCTTCTTGTTTTCTTTCTATACTTTAAAGTTGAATGCCTGCAAGTTTTAAGAGTATGTTGGTAACCCTAGACCTTCAGTTATAAGGTGTTTATTCCTATACAACAGTAGGATTTCTGAGTATTAATTGTGGGGGCAAAACAAAATACACCGTCTAAAACAATATAACATGGGTAACTGATGCTGATTACATAGACGTCGGTGAGCCAGTAGGCATAGGAGATGCCTCTTATTTGGGTTCATATGTGCATAGTTTACGTTATTTCCCAAAGCCTCTCAACAAGTCTTGCTATAAGTTCTTTGTAACGTCCCATGTCTTTGACCTCGTAAGACTAACAACAACCATATTAATAAGATTAATATGTTTGGAATACGCGGAGAGGAATATATCATCAGTGAAGTTAATTTAATAGTTGTATCATGATTGGAGTTAACCTAACAGTTAATCTAATAGTTATCCAATATAATTGCAATTAGAGTTTGAAGTTAAGCAAATAGCTCTAGAATCATTGGATTTAAACAAATAATTGTATCTAATAGTTAATTTAAAAGTTAATATATCAACCATTGCAGTTCAATTAAAATTTGTGATTAGAGTTGAAGTTAAGTTAAAGTTGTATCATCATTGGACTTAACCTAATAGTTATAATTTTTTTTCCTAAAAAATGTGTCAATTACTTGTATATAATAGTTAATCTAACATAAAAACCACTTAAGCTGTGGTTGTTAAACTCATAGTTGAAGTTAAGCTCATAGTTGTATCATCATGTTGGAGTTAAGCTAATAGTTGTATTTAATAGTTAATTTAAAAGTTAATATAAATCTATTGTAGTTAATAAAAGAGCTTCGAGTTATCTTGACTTCTAGCTTCCAAATGGAGTTGGACTAAGCCTTATGCACATTAACTGGACTCCCAATTGGTATGTGGAGTTCGAGTGTCACATCAGTTGCACAGTACCATGCCACTAAGTGTAGTTATCACATGAGTTAAGAGGAATTTATTAGGAGTTCAGAGGATTCTGTAAAATGCAGTTTGACTAATTAACTTGACTTCGAGCTCCTAGATGGAGTTCAACTGTCACATGGACTCCACATTACCATGCCATTAAGTTCACTTATCACATGAGCTATTTTTTATTTTTTATAATTGTTTATAAGGAGTTCGAATGATTAATAGTTAATTTAAAAGTTAATAAAAATCTATTGTGGTTAATAAAAGAGCTCTGAGTTATACTAAATAAGCCTTATGCATATTAACTAAACTCCTTCGAGTGTCATATGAGTTGCACAATACCATGCTATTAAGTGTAGTTATTACATGAGTTCAGAGGAATTTATTACGAGTTCGAACTATTTTATTAGGAGTTCGACTCTTACATGACTGCACATTAGCTAGACTCCTAGATGCCAAATGCAGTAGGACTAAGCCGTAAGTAATTAGAGTTGAAGTTAAGCTAATAGTTGTAAAATAATTGGAGTTAAGATAATAGTTGTATCTAATAGTTAAGCTAATATAAATCTATATAAATCTATTGTAGTTAATAAAAGAGCTATGAGTTATTGTGACTTCTAGCTTCCAAATGGAGTTTGAGTAAGCCTTATGCACATTAAGTGGAATCTCAATTGGTAGGTGGAGTTCGAGTGTCACATGAGTTGCACAATACCATGCCTCTAAGTGCAGTTATCATAGTTATCATACTAGTTCAGAGGAATTTATTAAGAGTTAGAACTATTTTATTTGGAGTTCGAATCTTACATGACTGCACATAGCTAGACTCCTAGATGCCAAATGCACTTGGACTAAGCCGTAAGTAATTAGAGTTGTAGTTAAGCTAATAGTTGTAAAATCATTGGAGTTAACATAATAGTTGCATATAATAGTTATCCAATATAACTTTGATTAGAGTTGAAGTTAAGCTAATAGTTCTAAACACATTTGTGTTAAGCTAATAGTTGTATCTAATAATGGATGAAGTTAAGTTAGTGGTTGTATTTAATAATCGAATAGTTCAAGATTAATTTTAATTTTTACAGCTAGCACTAACTCTACTTATCACATGTTAATTAAATTATTTTTTATTTTTTTGAAATTATTAATTATAAATTTTGGACACTCATATAATCAATCTAGACAGTACACTTGTCTCATTCTCATTTAATCTTGGACGACTACCATAAAATTAATCTTCTCATTCTCATTTAATGTACATTTGCTTGGTCAGAACATGAGAGACTGATGATCCCTTTATCTTTGCTATCGAATTGAGGAGGCTCCAGATGGCATGTATCATTTTGCGAAGCCAGGAACAATGTTGATAGCACAAAAGTATGATAGATATGATATTGGTGGAACTTCGACCGTTAGGTGAGCGTTTTGAAATTTTTATATTTTACCAGCTAATTCATTGTAATAAACAATACAAAATATAAGTCTCCCGCTTTTAACTTGCCAAAAGACATTGATATGTTACCAATTTCGATGCAGGTTCGAAAGAGCCTATTTCAACAAACAATACCAAAAACCTTCCTCCAACTTTTGTAATGCAAACTGCTTGCCTTGTAAACAGCTCGAACTCCATTCAATTGCAGAGTTATGGGACACAAGAAGCATTACTGGTGTTATATTTTGCAGAGATGGAGACGCATATTTCCAGATCATTTTCAATCGCGATAGATGGTATATCATTTAAAAAGATTATAACTAATGATTCTGCTTTAGAGGTTACAATCCAACGCGTGCAAGCACCAAATGACGTTGAACTGGTTCAGGAAAGGAAATCCATCGTGCCTCCTATAATCAACGCTTATGAGTATTACAGGGTAGTTCAGGGGGATGAGACAACAGATTCGCGAGACAGTAAGACTTGCCCTCACTAAATCTCTCATAATTAAATTACCTAAATTATAATATAAATCAATGCCTAATGAAGTTCTTAAACTACTGCAGTTAAAGCGCTTGACGCGATCAAAGGGAGATTTGACATAAAAGAATGGATTTCTCCATAACCCTTGCTATTTGATACCGTGGGACGGAATTGCCTGTGAACCTTGCTATTTGATACCGTGGGACGGAATTGCCTGTGATGCTAAAAGAATTTTTGAAATGTAAGTTTAATTCTTCTATATGTTTACAGTTGAGACTAAGAGACATAGGTGAAATGGTAAGAGATTACGATTATACTTTATTTTTGTTTCCAGCGATTTGTCGGGAAGAAATCTTACAGGATCGGTGCCTAACAATATTGGAAATTTGATTTCTACCATTTTTATTATCCTTTCGAAAAATCCTCAAAATGAAAAATCGCAGAGTACAACAAATACCAACGGCGATTAAAGTTTGTCACAGTGGATGTTGTTGTTTGATAACATAAACATGATTAGTTCTTTTTGCATTATTCTTAATAGTGTGGTTAAGAAGTGTTGGCGGTTTATAAGTCTCTCGAATGGGAATGTAGAAGTACTTCTGGATCGTCTTTAATAGGGAACATAGTTAGCGTTTGAATATTATACGAGGCACTAATCATCTGTGGAACATTTACCCATTCGATTGTATAATCATCTTTGCAGCATTTATCTATTTGTGTTGAAATTAGCAGGTCACTTGGCAATAATAATTTTACCGGACCAATGCCAAATTTGTTCAGTCTGAGTAGGCTGGAGCGATTGCAAGTTTCTTTTCAACAAAATTTCATTAAGTGGGTTTTTATTTTTATTTTTATTTTTTATTACTAAGCATTTTAAAAAACTAAATTTTACATTGGTTACTATGCACATATTTACAAAGCAATAAGCTGAATGGTACTCTTGAGTGGCTGTATCACCTAAAACAGCTTAAAGAATTGTAAGTTTCCCTCTTTTCCTAGGATTTTGTTCAAAATAAAATATAATTAATTAGAAAATTGTGTACTCTTCAACGTTATTGTCATAGGAACATAGACCTTTGGTTCGTCTTTCCACCGAACATAGTTAGTGTTTAAATATTATATCAAGTAGTAATAATTTGTGGAGCATTTACCCATTCGATGGAATATCATACCAAGCAATAAGATCACCAATGCCAAATTGGCCAATTTGAGTTCTTACTATAGGATGTGATCATGCTTAATACTTACAATTGATCGTAAGGCTTGGATTTAAACACATATAACATGCAAAATCTAGACTGGTGACCTAACTAATAGATGCATTTAGACTTGAAGTGGATGACTCTTAAGGGCTTTTATAAAAAATATATATATATATATATATAAACACACAAATGAACGACCACTTGTCTATGTTTGAACTAGAATTTGGATATCTCTTCTTCTTGTTATTGTTTGGTTTTAGCCTTTTCTTCTTCTTGCATCTAGGATGTGCAAAACTACATTGCTATTTTTTTATTACATATCTTTGGTTGTAAAACCAGCTGCTTTTAACACTTGCAATATATTTGTTGCAGATTTATTCCTCAAGCACTTCAATTGAATGCATTACTTCTTTTGTTGCTTCTTCAGATTTTGTTGCCTCTTCAAATTCTGCTGCTACAGAATGTAGGCTGTCATCTTCAACGTTTTTTGGGCTTTGCAAGCCAATTCTCAATAGATCCTAAATATTCATCAAAATTTGTTTCTTTAGCTTCAAGTTGTTCATCTTCATGCACATCTTCTTTATATCTTTCCATTGCAATTAAGACATCATCCACTTACTTTTAATTGTCAAGCATGATTACCTTTCCAAACAATGAGTTATTTTTGTTGTAGCACAATCATACAATCTTCATAAGAAAGGTGTTAGCCGTCATACTTTGGTTCGACCTCTGTTATAAGAGGCAATTTTCATCAAAGATGCATGCACCATTGTGCAACTTTCCGCAAGATGTTTCTTCCCCTTTTATAAAACTCCACAAGTTTTATGAGATCTTCAAATGCGTAAGTTTAGCTTGAATGTCTCCAAAATATGGTGCCTCTCCATTTATGATATTTCTTATAATGTCTTTGAGTAGTCTTTTCTTTTAATCCATGACTATTCTTCTTTATTGTTTATTAGTCTTATCCCAAGGCTCACTATGAACTTCAACTTCCTTCTCTTTGGTATTCATCCTTTCTTCTTTATTACTCCCTAAAAAAAATATAGGTTTTCTTGGAGCCCCTTAATCCAAGATCTTCCATACATCTCAACTCTTTCTCTTCAATATGGGGATTTGAGCTCTTTTTATTTTTATTTTTTCATTTCAAACTAAGGCCTTTACTTTCACGCAACGATTTCAATCTTGAGAACCATAAACATAGTATAAGATAGATGGAACTCTCAGTATTAGTTTTTATTATTTCTCAAGGAGGAAATGCATTACATATATAGCTTGTCACACAAGCAACAGATTCTTACAAAAATGGATCTGATAATAATAAATAAAGGAAAGTGTAGTGTGGATTCAGTTGCAGATGTTTCTAAATGTGGATTCAGTTGCAGTTGTTTCTATTTTATTATGTTTCTATTTTTTTCATTTCTACATTAATATCTAACACTTCCCCTTAATGGAGAAATGGATTTTCTACCACACCTAATTGTTTCGTGCATTCTTCAAAGTTCTTCTTTCCAAGAGGCTTAGTAAATATGTGAGCCACATTATCAGTGGTATTACAATAGATCAAGTCAATTTCATTTTATTGTATCTTTTCTCTTACAAAATGATGAGCTGAATTTCAATATGCTTGGTTTTAGTATGATAAATTGGGTTGTGTGCCAATTTAATTGAGCTCTAATTATCACATTTGAGAAAAATTGGATTCATTTGTTTATTGCCAATATCTTCAAGAATTATTCTTAACCAAACAACTTCACAAGTAGCATTGCATAGAGATTTGTATTCAACTTCTGTTGATGATAAAGAAACAATTGTCTATTTCTTACTGCTCCATGACACAACCCGTGTACCTATGTTGAATGCATATCCTGAAGTTGATTTCCGGTCATCAAGATTTCCATCCCAATCTGAATCAGAGTAACCTTTCAACTCAACATCACAATTATTAGTATACAGAATACAAAAATTAACAGTTCATTTTAGATATCAAAGAACTTTCTTTGCAGCTACCCGATGACTTTCAAGTGGCTTAGCCATGAATTGACTAAGAACACTGTTTGAATATGCTATATATGGCCTAGTAGTAGTGAGATAGTTCAAAATTCCCACCAACTGTCGATGCAAAGTACCATTTACCTCTTTAGTTTCATCAACACTAGATAACTTAACTTTCTATTCTAAAGGTGTTGTCACTGGCTTTCTTCCACTCATATTAAATATTTCCAGTATTTCTCTTGTGTATTTACTTTGAGTGATCATTTTTTTACGGACTTCTCTCCATCTTTTCATACCTAAACAATAATGTATTTCACCAAGATCTTTCATTTCAAACATCTGTGATAACTGAATTTAATATCTTCAATCAAGTGAGAAGCATTGCCTATGATAATCAAATCATCAACATATAAGGATATCAAAACAACATTCCCTTCTTCATCCTTTTTGACATACAAATTAGGATCATTTTATATTTTCACAAAACCTTGTTGAGCAAAGAATGAATCAATCTTAATATACCAAGATCTAGGTGATTGTTTCAAATTGTATAAGGCTTTCTTTAGCTTACAAACAAGATCCTCTTGTCCTTTGTTTATAAATCCTTTAGGCTTAACCAAATAAACTTATTTTTTAAATCACCATTCAGAAAAGTAGATTTAACATCTAACTGATGTATTTACCAATTGTGTTGTGTAGCTAATGCAATCATGACTCTTATTGTATTTAACTTAGCTACAGGTGCAAAAGTGTCTTCATAATCAATTCCTTACTTTTGTGAATATTGTTAGGAACCCATGTCAATCCTTCTCTTTACTATGTTAGTATATTGTTGTTGGACGCATATGCTTTGTAAGTCGTCCCATAGTAATTGTTGATCCATAGTTTGTGTTATTGTTGTGGGGCACATATGCTTTGTAAGCCGCCTGTATTATTTTTTGATCCATAGTTTATATTGGCCCATGGTTTTGACCCATAGTATTGGCGCCTATTTTTAGTATATAAGTGTGTGTTGAGGCCAAGGAAAGCACGGTGAAGTTATTTTGTATTGAGCTTGCTCAAAGGAGGTTGCCCCCTCGAAGTGGCCTGCGATTAATATAAAAGTGATTTTGAGTTCTGCTGCTATATCGTGTATTTTGATTACTTGTTTACTGCAGGGTCCTCACATCTAGTATCAGAGCGCTTTCTTGGGCTCGTTGGGTGAAATTTCTGCCCAAATTTTTTTTTTTCACTTCTGTTGCAGGTTTGGATCTGGGAATAATCCCTATCCGCTTAACTGTGGGAAGTACTTGGGCATAAGCCCTAAAACTCATTGTGAGGAGTACCACAGGAACCCCGAAGTAGCTGGCCCATTGAGAGGACCTGCCAGCGAAAAGGGAAACGATCCCTACCTGATTGACTAGTTCCCACCCGTGAGGTAAACCAAGAGCTGTCGTTTGTGGCCAAGCGGTTATCAGTTTTACCTGAGCCGTGGAGTGAGGGGTACTGCCCCAATACACAAGCCGTCAGATAGCATTGGTGGCCGAGTGAATCCCTTGAACCGATAGGAAGCCGCACATACCTGGGGTCCATATCTATTTTCAGTTGCACAATCACAGATTTTCTCTGTCCAGAACTGTTTCCGGTCAGTTCCGCGCCGTTGCAGATCCATCTGTTGCCGATCACTTCCGCGTCATTACAACTATGTTTTCCCTGAAATTTCACTGACACCTCTGCAATTCCATTATGCATATTTCATTCCTGAAGACCCTATCCCAAATTCCACTTCCTAAAACCCGAAATCCCACATTTGTCTATTTTTAGGGTTTGCGATAACTCCTTCGATTTTCACCCAAACGCCTTCAAATGTTTCCACTGTATTCCTTTCCTCATTCTACTTCTTTGTCCCTCTCTACCAAATTTTCTCATTCTTTCACCCCGCTCCTAAAATCCCCATTTTTTGCTTCACTGTCCTTTCGATAGTGTCCAAAACTTACTCAAACCCAAATTACCCTTCCGATTTTTTCCCAAATCCAGATTTTCTTCTACTGAAACAGTTTCTGTTTTTTTTTTCTAACCACTTCCCCCCCCCCAAAAATATCATGTTTTTTTAATTCTAGGGCTTCTCTGATTTTTCTCTTGTGTAATGCCCTTGGTTATGGTTGTCACCCGCACAGGAGAAAAAACCATGGAGGAAGCACTTGCAGCCATCCAAGCCAAACTCCAGGAACTGGATGAAAAATTTCTCGGTCTCCATCTTGAGCATTCAGCTATGAACACCAGACGACAGTCTGAGTCTTCATCAACCAATGGGTTCTCTTCTTCTAGCAATTTTCGTGGTCCGAAGCTAGATTTTCCTTGCTTCAATGGTACTGATCCGACTAGATGGATCTATCATGCAGAACAGTATTTCAGCCTTCATAATACTTTTGATGTCCACCAAGTTCCACTTGCCTCCTTTCATTTGGAACATGAAGCTCTTAAATGGTATCGTTGGTACATCAAGGCTCATGAAGAGCCAAAATGGCCTGATTTTTTCCAGCTCCTTTTGCAACTATTTGGTCCTAGTGCTTTTGATGACTTCACAGGAGCTCTCACTAAACTTCGCCAAATTGGCACTGTGAAAGAGTATCAAACTGAATTTGAGAAACTAGCTAATCACACTGAAGGATTACCTAATGACTTCTACCGGAGTTGTTTTATCAGTGGTCTAAAGGATGCAATTCGCTCTGAGGTCAAAATGTTCAGTCCCAACACAATGATGGAAGCCCTGGGGTTGGCTAAGTTGGCAGAAGACAAGATGGCAGCCCAACAGCGCTCCAAATCCTCTTTTGTTCCCTTCCGAAATATGGGTTCTCAAAAACCTCCCATTCTGCCAGCTCCTCGCTCACCTCCAATCAAGCATTTGACTAAAATAGAGATGCAGGCACGTAGAGAAAAAGGGCTTTGTTATAATTGTGATGAGAAATTCAGTTGGGGACATCGATGTGTTCAACAAAAGCTCTATCTTTTGGATGTGGATTCTCCACCTGCCTCTGAAATTGGTGAAGAAGTTTCCGATACAATGGATGCTTCGGTTGACACTCAGGAGCCGCCTACTGACCCTCCATCTCAGGACGACCAGCCCGAGATATCCCTCCATGCTTTAGCTGGAGTCACTGCCCCCCAAACAATGCAGGTATGCGGTTACTTCAAGAAGCTTCCTCTTACAATACTCATTGATTCTGGCAGCACTCATAATTTCATTGACCCTCGGATCGCCAAACAAGCTGATTGTTTTATCCATCCTTGCTCCAACTTTGAAGTCATGGTTGCCAATGGGGGCACCTTACCTTGCAAAGGGAAGTGTCGTAATGTGCGTATCTCTATGGGAGATTATAACCTCTGCTCTGACATGTTTTCCTTGACCTTAGGTGGATGTGATGTGGTTTTGGGCGCTCAATGGCTGCGCACACTTGGCCCCATATTATGGGATTTTGCTGAACTTTGGATGCAGTTCTCCCCTGATAGACACAAACACACATTGGAAGGATTACAACCAAGGTATCTCAGCATCATCAGTTCACATCGCATGGAAAAACTCCTTAAGAAGATTTCCCATGGTGTCATCGCTCAGCTCCATTCCATTCAAATGCAACCATCAGCAGCCCCCACTACTCCTTTGGATCTCCAACAAATTCTGGATCGATATACATGTGTTTTTGCTGAACCAGTGAAACTTCCACCTTCACAACCAGAGGACTATCGTATTCAAATCCTTCCTGGAAACATTCCTCCCAACATCAGGCCCTATCACTACCCATTTCACCAAAAAACAGAGATTGAACTCCTCGTTGGGGACTTACTGAAGCAAGGTATTATTCACCCAAGCACAAGTTCCTTTTCTTCACCAGTTCTTCTTGTCCACACAAAAGATGGGTCATGGCGCCTCTGCATTGACATCCGATCACTTAATCACCTCACTATCAAGGATAAGTTTCCAATTCCTGTTGTTGATGAGCTTCTTGATGAGCTTCATGGTGCTCAATTTTTCTCCAAGTTGGGTCTTTGCTCTGGGTATCATCAAATTCGGGTTCATGAGGATGATATCCCTAAAATAGCTTTCCACACACATGATGGCCACTATGAGTTTTTGGTCATGCCCTTTGGTCTCACTAATGCTCCTTCCACATTCCAGGCCTTGATGAATAAAATATTCTGTTGATTGCATGGGCAGACCCAGGTTTACTATAATCAACCAACAACACCCCTAGCTCACTGGCCCTTTCGGCAACAGGCCACAAGCGGCCTGAAGTCTCACCTGAAGTGATCCTAATGGGTTGGCCAAGGACTCAAGCATCTTGGACCAGGTTCTGTTGCAATCCTACTTACTGCTCGTAGTCCTTCTAGCCACGAGATCTCAGCCTTTGAGCATCGCAGATTCTCTTCTACACAGGGCTCTCCTGGCCGCGAGTTCTTGGACTCTATGCGCGTTGCGCGGTATCTTTCCTCACTACGCAACTTCCCCTTACCCCAATATTCCCAATCTTATCGCATCACGCACGCAGTGTGACACGCACTTCCTCTGCCACACTAAGCCCTTAACCTACGGTATTGCGCACCGCAGCTCCTCTGCTAGTGCGGTATCGCCTCTCTGCGATACTCTACCTCCGCGGCTCAGCGCACTTAGTGTGGTCGTGTCGACGTACGGGGTTCAGCTTACTAGATGATTATACTGTGATTAAGTAACCATTCGAAGCAAATGTAATGAAACCTTTATGCAACCTACTGAAAGACTTCAACTTATATCTATCCTTCCTTATTACTGTGGGATGAACCATACATACATTCATTTACTGAAACAAAATCCATATGCATAATAACCAGTAACAGTAAATAAACACAATCACATTCAAGCAACACATAACATGCAGATTTAATGTGGTTCACCCCCAGGAGGGGAGCTACGTCCACCAAACTGTGCTTCTATTATTATAACTTGGGGGAAGCTAGCACAGTTTTGCTGCACCGCATATGCAGCGTGAGATCTTCTATCTTAGATCTCTTATCTACCTCTATCTCTATATTGCCCTTCTTACAATATATTCTTCCCCCTCTGTCAATCCCTGCGGATTGTTACATGCAGACTCAATGACTCGCAGACAAGCTAAGTGTCTGGATCTTTACAAAACGGTCTGTCTTGCCGACTACTGACTCAGTATCAAAACAACCAAATGACCTACCAACCAACCAACCCTTTACAATACAAAATACAAGATTTTATATGCGGCCCAAAGGTCTTTCCATTACAACACTGTGGGCCTGTCCCAATAGTAAACTCAAACCCTAATTAGTGACAGTCGATCCTCTCTGTCCTTGAGGTAGCCGCTTCCTGTCACACCACAGCTCTCTGCAGTCTTCCATGCTTCCCGGCACTGATCATGGGTACTATGCACCGCTTCTCTTCTCTGTCCTTCGTCTTCAATGCTTGAGCCTCATTAATCCTTCTTCTTTATGAGAGTCGTGTTGCATCTGCAACAGTTTTCCAAAAATTCTGAAAATTTTGGGAGCCTCCCTTACTTTGAATTAGTCAGTTCTTTTCTTGATTTCAGCCTATTGATTCTGGCCTTGGGATTTTTTGAAGCGTCTTCTCAAAGTTGGGTTAATATCAATCGATTGGTTTCTCCTCAGTTAAATGATTAAGGAATCCCATCTTTAGTTGAGCTCCTTGTCGACTTGCAAAATCTTTCAAAGCTTTCTTGTATCGGGCGTTGCTCCGTTTGACAAGTCCTCCGTTGCGGGTGTTTTTCTACTCTTGACCGTTTGTGGTCGCGCCGCCATTGCGGGTGATTTTCTACTCTGGGTTTCCTTTTCCACGTCGACTGTTGCGGGGGTTATTTACTTTGTTTTACCCTTGCGGGTGGTTGCCGTGTTCATTATGTTTCTGGTGATTTTCTTTATTCCGCGTCGGGAGAGGTTGAATACTTCCGTGGCCGATGTTGAGGTCCGGGTTGTGGTTCTGAGCACCGCCGTTGCGGATCAATGTAGAATTAGACTTGCATTAACGCTCCGATGTGTGTTTGTTGTCACCATCTTTGTGGCGGAACGCTGGGCTATCTTTAATCCTCCGTGCAAACGACATCATGTTCCGAGCATCCGCCGTTGCGGAGGGGTCCGGGCTCTTGGTCGGCCGACCAAGGTATTCGCCGGCGCTCGATGTGTGGTTCTCGCTCGTGCGTTATACGTAGCCATTCGGGAGATTTTATATTGGGGGTGGTCCGCCGTTGCAGAGGAACTGAAACTCTAGTCGCCCGACGCCGCTTTGTTTCGCGCCCGATTTAATTACTCGCAAGTGTGGCATTTTTATATATGCGGTGCGACACTTTGGGGTTTGTATCGTTTTTGTTATTATCGAGCACTGTCGCAGTGAGTTGAGCTGTCGTGCTTCGAAAGCAGAGAAGGTCTAGCTGTCACTATACCAGTTTCCAGGTGGCGAGCGCAGAATTCCAACCGTCGTCACCTTGATCATTTCGCCGGTTTGCCAGGTAGATGCATCTCATTTTCTTTTCCCATTTCGTTGAACGATTTTGTGTTGCTTCCGTGCTTTGGTGTCCCGGCGTTGTTTCCCGCGTACAGCTAGGATTTAGGCTTGTTAAGTTGGTTATATCTTAACCTAGGGTGTGGGGGGGACGTTTTAACCTTTTAAGTCGATTTCTTTCCGCCTGTTAGTCATTGCTAGCACGCAAGAGGTTGAAGGGTTTTAGGCGCAGGTGGCCACTACGCCGTCTGCGCCAGACCTCGCTACTCGGCCGTGATGGGTAGAGGACTGCGTTTTGTGGAGGATTGTTTAGGGTTCTGTTTTTGGCAGGCTAGGGTCACCTTGGTACATCCCTGGAATGGTGAACCAAAGATGTTTCACCTGCGGAGTTATGCGCCATCTCAGGAGGGATTATTGATGAAGCTTGCAATTTGCTTGGCCGGGAGGAATAGGGCTTGAAGGGGTTTTACGGTCGGTAGTGTCGCCTCATGACCTGCGTTGATTGTGCCTTTTTTCGCAGCCCCCTTTTGATTTTGGTTGCCTAAACCCTACGGGGGTCGAAGGGATATGCCGCCGGTTACACCATGTTTGTTGAGGATAGCATGGGTCGTGTTTGATGAGGATACCCTGTGCAGAAGTGTGGTTACTGCCCGCTGAGGAGGGTGAAATGGGCTATCATCCTATTGTTTTTTCTTGGCTACCAGTCGAAGGCGTCTCTTTTTCCATTTGTCTGCTAGGATGTAGGGGTGAAATTTGGATGGCTTAAGCTTGATGCTCTTTGTGTATGATAGGCAGTAGAATGATAATTGCATGCTGCACCTGCATATAGTTTGCATATATTGTTTCAATGTATCAATATCATGAGAAAATGGCAGGTCACATAGTAATGTAGATTTCATGCTAACACTAGGGTGACTGATAAACTTGTTGCATGTAGAATAGATCATAAGATGTTTCATTCATAAGGAATTTTAAGGTTGATTAATATATGTATTAATTGCATGGGATAACAGCACGCTGCACAATACTGCATGCTAGTCTGGTTACTCAGTATAAGAGACCTATATTTGATTTTATTGAATGGTCACAATTATGATACACTTGAGGAAGGATAAATTGATGCACATTGTATGGAAAGTCGAATTATTTAATGTTAAAATGATTACATATGGTAGGACGAATTCACAATGTCCAGAAGGCAGAAGAAGAAAGCCCCAGCCGTGGAAGAGGTATCAGTACCCGAAGCAGAAATAAAAACTAAGTACATCTATGAGGATACCCAATGTGTCACGAGGGTTGAACCTGAATATAAATGGGGAGAAATACACAGGCTGATTTCCCACAGAGAAGTTCCAGACATGGGTCTTGAGGAAGCACCCATTTACGCAAACATAGAGAAATCTGCTATTATGAAGTTCGCCACCAGGCCAGAGCTGTTTCCATGCTCCGAAGTGATGAAATGGATCCTGCCACACACCAACCATGACACAATGCTTATGTGTAATGTTGAAGGTCAGGGCTATGCTGCATTTATCCCTGGATATGTGGCCTTAGCTTACCATTTGCTTGAACCTCAGATCTTCTTGTCCAATGAGTGGTTGGACAACCTCAGAATGGATTTAGTAGAAACCATGAGGAGAATTCTATTACCGGGGAAGCTCTATAGACATAGAGCAACTGAAGATTATGACATAGCCAGCCTTAGATCCCCTTACAGATTCATAGCTCTAATGATGAATAGGATTTTCGGGAGGGCAAATGGTAGGTTATTCAAATTTGAATGGATACCTCTGATTTTCTATGTGGCAACAGAAGGAACGGTCTTCAATTGGGCCAGCTTGGTATCGAGTAGTCTCTCCTATTGTGTAGCTACAGCAAAAGGAGGAGAAGCCCAGAAAAGATCTGAGGTTTATATGAGCTCGATTCTAATAGATTGCATACTCTGTAACCAGCCTTTCCCAGGCCTCCACTGTGTATGGGATAGGGACAGAATGCCTATTTACTCAGCTTACAAACCATTATGGGCCCATCTGTACCACAACCACTACCAAGAAGTATGTGAGCAATTTATTATGCCATTATACAAGCTCATCTTCTGTGGAGGATGTGATTGTATGTCTGAGGATGCCATGCATGTGATTGAAGAGTATGGAGATTATTTCCTGACCGAAAATGGCATGTATATCAGGATGTATGGAGGATCAAAGGCACCCCTTCTACTGCCAACGTTTGCCACGGACTATATAGTCCACAAAGAGGCAGGAAGACAAGTGTTTATTGACGGTGTTGCTCACTTCTTGTTTCAGAAAAAGAAGGCTGCATGTCCACCTCTACCATTTAAGCTAGGTAGCTACAGTTTCGCCAACGTGAGGCAGGCTGCAGAGTTTGTAGAGGAACTAGGGAAGTTCCACTTTGGCGAGATGACTTTCAGACGAAATGACACTCATAGCAAAGTAGCAGAACACTGCAGGAAACATAAAGTATATTTTGAATACAGCCATCATTACGATAAAGACGAATCAGTCTATAGGAATGCCCCTAACATGGCAGCACTTAGGAAAAGATTCAAGCCGAAAAACCCCACCAAGGGTGGGAAAGGATCTGAACAAGATAAAGCCGAGCAAGCTAAGGCTGAAGAAGCAGCTAAGGAATAAGAGAGGAGGCTCGGAGGCTGGAAGAGGAGGCTGCAGAGTGGATGCGAAAGGGAGAAGAAGACAAAAGGAAAGCTGCCCAGGAAGCAGCTGAAAGAGCCAATGAAGCAGCCAGAGAAACAGAAGAAGCTGCTAAGCAAGCAGCCGAAGAAGCCTAGAAAAAGCTAGACGAATAACTGCATGAGCAGGAGGCCGAGCAGGTAAAGTTCACGCAACAGCAAGCTCCCGAAACATCATCAGGGCTGAGTCAGGGAGAAGAAAACCCCGAGGTGCAGGTCCCTCAAGTGCCCACTACTATCGAAGCTGCTGCCCCTATGATTTAGCTGGTACCCTTTGTGCAGGGAAAAGGTGAAGAACTCCCTGATTTTAGCACCGTATATTATGATAGGGCTACGAAAAGAATAATGAGGAGAACAGAAAGAAAGGTAGGGGCAGAAGAAATGGCCAGCAAAATGATAACAGATAAGGTCATGATGATAGGAACAGATGTAGATCCAAGGTTTACTATAAGGGCCAGGACTACAGCAATACATGCTTCAGAGGATAACATAGACAGAATGATGATTGAAATAGAGGCATCCAAGAAGACCTCCTCCCAGCTTAAGGACACCCTGAGAAAAGAAAGGGAAGAAGGCAATAGGCTTAAGAGAAAATATGAACATGTCCTGAGAGAAATGGAGGCCACAAAGAGTGAAATCTGTGCCATCCAGGTAGAAGCACAGGCCAAGAAAACATCACATAAGGCTCTGGAAAGTGCACAACAGGAAATCCAAGATTTAAAGAATGAAAAGGAGCAGTTGAAGGCAAAGATAGAAGACCTAGAAGCGCAACAGTCTATTATCTATGAGTCCAATGCCGTGTACGTTAAAGGACTGAAAGAGCAGCTGGAAGCAGCAAAAGAATAGCAGGTTGATCTACAGCCAGTTAAAGAACACATCCTGGCCCAGAAGGCTAAAGTGCTACACCTGCAAACTGCTCTAGAAGAACAAAGATGCCAGGTCCTCCAAATTGATAGCCGACTTGAAGAAATCCTGGAAATAGCTTCTTATTTTGTCGACAGGTCCCAAGACATCCTCAAAGTATTAACTACAAGGTTAGCAAGGGTAGAGAATGAAGAGGAAGTCCCAGCTGAGCTACCATCCAAGGATAAACAAGCCCTCAAATGGGACCATGATCTGATAGAATTCGCTATCAATACTGCAGAAGACTTCCAGAAAACTGTCAAGAAGACCAAAGGAGTCTGCACAGAATTCTTCAGGAGAGCCCTGGTTACCTACAACAGATGTCAGACAGAAGCCGAGCAGAGGCTATATGAGTTCCCTGACCATGATGCATTTGTAGAAATGTTGCAGAAAGGATAGAAAGATGAAGAAGCCAGAGTACAATGCATCAAAGCTATTGATGACCAAATCCTAAAAAATGAAATAGGCCATACAGCCGTCAGCGTGCAGCTCTTAGAAGAACAGGTGCGATTGAACATAGCCAGGGTAGAGGCCATTAGAAACCAGGCTGAAAAGTTCGAGCTGAACATTCAGTTTAGAGCCGAGCTCGTTTGAAGATCTTGCTGCTGAAACAGCAGCATGGAAGAAATTTTTGGGAAACCAAGCGGAACCCTCTTCAAAAGAGGACCAGTCAACCTTGTTGTAATTTAATACATTTGTAAAAGGTTTTTTTTTGAAAAAGATGAAACGTTGGGAAGACAAAGGGGTTGGGAAGCCCAAAGGTCACTTTGGGCAGCCCAACCAATTTTTTTGCTTTTGTATAAAAATAGGAAA
>LPNX010688232.1:0-14564 GCA_001517045.1 Pseudotsuga menziesii
GTAGATAGAATTCATCCAAATCGTTTTTACACAATTATGGGAGATTAAATTTGTCCCCAAACTATAATTACACACGCAGAGAAGATAAAAATTAATCCAAACCGTTATCCAAATTAATTTTTATTTTGAATTGAAATTATGAATCTCACTAAGCTTTGTAGATAAGACGTTATATTAACTATATGTTTCTCTTGTAATAAAGATTTTTTTTTAATATTTTATTAAGATGGGAATACAATTAATCACTTTGATTTTTTTGATCGTAATGAAATACTTTCTTTCTTAATTATTAAGGTTTTATATTTATTTAATTTATATATTATTTATTCAATTTTAACTTTTATTAAAATTTAATATTTCTAATCTTAAAGAATTAGAAACTTTAATTATAAGTTATTAATTATAAAATAAAATTATAAATTAATGTAATTAGTTTTATTTTATAAGAACTTTTCATATCTAATTATAAGTTATTAATTTTAAAATAATATTAGAAATTAACATAGTTAATTTAATTTTATAAGGAGGTTTCTCAAGTTATTAATTATAAAATAATATTAGAAATTAATATAGTTAATTTAATTTTACAAGGAGGTCTGCCACAAATGGTTGGTCTTAAAATAAGTGCATTGTGTTTACTACTTTTTACTTGGAAAATGGTTGAAACTTCCTTCTATGGGTATCTTGAGTTTGAGCCTAAAAGATGTTTGGAAATATCCATAAATAAATAGATTGTTAAAATAATAATACAAAAAATGTTTACTAAATAAGAAGAAGTTTCATGAGTCGTTGAAAATACCTATAAAGAGTTTCAACCATTTTCCAAGTAATAAGTGCTAAACACATATTGCTCCCTCTTCTCATGAGTCATATATTAAAATCGTTCGATCCCATACCTTAGTGCACACGAGAACTAAGAATTATGAATTTGAGGCTCCGCGGAAATATAAAGAGACTACTTAAACATCAACCCCATTTTCAATCGATAAATCAACTGATACTATGTTGAAGATACCGAAAGATGTTTTCAAAAAAACAGTCAACAATCCTAAGGTGAGGATCACTTCCAACTACTCAGTGTTTGAGGATGTGGCCCAAAATCCTTATGCGATGTCACCCATAGAAGTGCTACAAAGTTTTCCTTTGCATCAAGATGCACTTTTGGAATCCATTGGTAGCATGGAATATGCGAGCCTCATGGCCAAATTTAATCATTCTCATGTCAAACCATGCCTACCTTACCATGTGGCCTTTTCGATTGATGTAGACCATGGCGAAAAAACCATTGGACAAATAGTGATAGTTGAAAGTGCATACACATGCGTAAGGTCTATTTCATGTTGGAAAGCTGTGAGATGCCGTGAGTTAGTTCTGTCTAACAATTTGTTTCTTGCCTACATGGTATCCTTCCATTCTCTAAAATAAAATTGGCAGGGAAAACGGTCATGGTAGAACGACGAAGTTGTATATTACCATCTGGATTATAGATTACTCTTGTAGAGGAGTTGGAACTATGTCATGTACCTTATTCTATCATCCATTTTTTGAGACCTCATGTTCCTGCATGAAGGAAAGTCGGTAACTGTTAACCACCTGTCATATACTCGGAGGGGTCATATGGAGACTTCAGAATCTAACATACATTTCATTGATCAATATGGCCAGCAAGTGAGTGTCTAGCAGTCGAGATGTACATGTTTTTGATGGGAACTTTTGATTTGCACACTCCTATAAAATACCTAGGCACGACCAGTGTAGGGAAGAAAATTTGTACATTTATAGATAGAAATGATCCATGGGTTCTCCCTTCACAAGACGAGCCTAATGTTCCCTTTGAAACAATAGAAGTAGCCTACCAAGCTATATTTGATGCTACTGTTGATTTCATCTCGACTACCTACATCTCAGAGGAGTCAAATGAATACTACTTGCCTGCTTGGGAGGAGAAATCAACATATTTGTATGACTACTTAGATATGGTTTTACAATATGATGAAGCCATTCCAGAGGCTATGATAGGAGAAGAGAAACATTGTGAAGACTTACATCACAAGTGCTATTTTCTACTGGATATAAGCAAGATTGAAAACTCTGAGTTCAATGTGAGACTAATTGAAGGTATTGATTAGCCTGTGAACCCTTTTCCTAAGGAGGGAGTGTTTGTCGAGGGGAATACAAAAAACATTTACACCACTATACCGACCAATATCTCCCTCAAACTTGATGTCATGAAGAATTTTCATATTGGAGCAAATTATTCGCCTAAATAAATTACTAGTTACACTTCCTTATTTAAGGAGGTACGCGATGTTTTTGCGTGGTCTTACGAGGATATGCTAGGCATAGACCCATCCATTGTAGAGGTGAAGATTATAAATTACCCTAATGCTAAACTTATTTAGCAAAACATTCGACCGATCAACCCATGTAAGGTGAAAACCGTCAAGGATAAAGTGGAAAAACTATTGAAGTACGGTTTCATATACCCTATCTCTCTGATAGAATGAATATCCATCCTCATTTCAGTCGATAAGAAACAAGGGACTATATCTGTTTGTACTGAATTCAGGGATTTGAACAAGGCATGTACTCCTAAGGACAACTACCCCACACCTTTCATAGATAAGATTATCGATGCGTGTGCGAGTAGCAAATTTTTTCGTTTATGGATGGATTCTCGAGATATAACTAGATTCAGGTTAAACCCGAGGACCATGCAAGGATAAAATCACCTTTGTCTTCTGCTCAGGTATAATCGTGTACAAGAAGATGTCATTTGACTTCAAGAATGCTGGGGGAGTGTTTCAATGAGCAATGGATTTTTCTTTTCATGATATCAAGGACATTGTCGAGGCCTACCTAAATGATCTTTTGACTCATTCTTGAAAGAGGAATGATCATTTGGATCACGTAGTTTTAATTTTTGAAAGATGCAGGCACTACAAGATTCACTTAAATCCGCATAATTGTATCTTCTATGTCAAATTAGGATGACTTCTAGTCTTTATAGTCTCAAACAACCATATAGGGTTGATCCATCAAAAGTAGAGGTGATTATTAATCTTCCTCCTCCTCTAACCATTATACAACTACAAAGTCTAGAAGGAAAGTAAAAATTTCTCAGACAGTTTAGTGTGAATCATGGCAAGATCACTAAGGGATTCATGCAATTACTCAAGCAAGACACCCCATTTCTATGGGATGAAACCGCACAACAATCCTTCAAGGAATTAAAGAAAGAACTATTATTAGCTCCTCTCTTATGTCCACCAGACTAAAAGGAATTTATATTGTATCTCACCGCATTTGAGTCTATGATTGGTATTGTGTTAGTTTAGAAGGATGACAAGCTCAAAAAGCATGTCATATATTATCTCAATCGTGCTTTGGTTGGTTCTAATATTATATATTCACACATGGAAAAAATGGCTTTGACGACAGTATAGGTCGTCTAGAGGTTGGGGCATTACATTTTGTTGAGGAAAAACATAGTATTTGTGGATGTGAATCGATTTCAATATGTTCTATCCTGACACATAATTAGGGGAAAGTTTAACAAGTGGATTATCATACTCTAGAATTTTGACTTAGATTTTTAGTCTTCCAAGTCAAAAAAGTCCCTAGTATTTGCGTAGCCAATATCAGATTTCAAGACTAATGAAAGTGTAGTGATAGAAAATGAGCAATTTCCTGATGAGCACATTTTTTTAATTTCAACCTTTGATCCTTGGTATAGAGATATCTTTAGTATATCTTGATACTTTGAAGAGTCCCGCAACCTTCTCACGAGAACAATGACGCAAGTTAAGATTGAAGTCTAAAAAACACCTAATAATCATAGATACATTATATAGATGAGGGGTAGATTCGATCTTACATCGATGCCTCACCCATGAGGAGGATGAGTTTGTCCTGAATGATCCTCACGACAGAGCGTGTGGGGTCATTTATCTGGATTAGCAACGACCCAGAAGATCTTGCGTGAATTGTATTTTCGGCCTACCATATTTAAAGATTGTGTAGATGATGTAAAGGATTGTCATCCATGTCATTTCTACATCAGAAAGATGTGGTTGCATCCTGATCCTCTCTATCTCTTCATTGTGGTAGGACCCTTCACCAAGTGGGGGGTGGATTTCATGACCTCCAACCGAGTGTCTACTAGGAAGCACAAGTATATCATTGTCACTATAGACTAATTTACAAAGTTAGCAGAGGCAATTCCTCCCTTAAAAGTCGATGGTGAGACTACAACATACCTCGTGTTCAATCAAATTATCACCATGTTTTGTATTCCCAAGTATATTCTCACTGACCATGGAAGTCATTTCCAAATCAAGATGACAACATAATTAACTAATATGGTAGATTTTAGGAAATACCACTCGTCTTGATTTTACCCACAGGAAATGGGCAAGTAGAAGCCATTAACAAAACATTGAAAACCATTCTCAAGCATAACACTAATGCGAGTAGATCGATCTAGCATATCATGTTGTATCGCATGATTTGGGCATACCAAATGAATTTTAAGACTTCCACAGAGTCTTTACCCTTCCATATCGTTCATGGGGCGGAAGTAGTGACTGTGGTGGAATGCGAGATACCATCCTTAGATATTGCAATTCACCTGCTTCCCTATACTTATGAAATAGAGGAATGTTTGTTGCATCTGGATCATCTAGATGAACATCACTGAGATGCGCTTACAAAAAACAAACCACACAAGCAACGGTTAAAGAATCAATATGACAAAGCCGTTAATCTGTAGCATAGAACTAACGTCCTTAGTCTCGAAAACAACATGGCGCAACATATGAGGAACCAAGAATCTCCACCACTACGTGGACGAGGGCTTGAATCCTCCACCACCGCACAAAAAAGAGGTTGAGAAAAACCACCACCATGCAGATAGTAGGATGCAGCATAGACACAAACGACAGGATGCACTCACTCTCAAAAATGACAGGACGTGCTAGACATAGTACGATGCACTAGAATAGATCACGCTCGCAAATGATAGAACACATATAGTGCAAAGAACCAATAAAAAAAAAAGAGAGCAAATGACAAAATGAAATACAGTTATGTTTGGTTATTACATATATGACAATTGTTTGACCAAACAAATTGTTGGTTGAAAACATGTTTTGGTAAAACAATTGTTTCACCGAAAAAACGTTCGGCCGAAAAACTATATGTCGGACATTATTTTCCTAGATATGCTTACAAAGCGCACATAATGAAGTTCTTTATTAACTTTAATTTTTGGATGAACATTTTTTTTAGGCACAAGTTAGTTACATGTTTTCAGTCCAAAACATAAATTAGTTCGACCGAAAAACAAAAAAATTGTTCAGCCAAAAGAGTTTGAAATATGGATTCCGAAATTCGATTCTCATAGAATAGACACCTAGATTCATGATTTCACCCAATAAGGATTTGATCTTATGTTCCTTTAATTTTCTAGGTTTGTATGACATGGCATAATTTTCTTGTATTAAAACCCCACCTACATTAGAGGAAATTTGCCCTCGAAATGGGCCTTTCTACCCTAATTCAAATTCCATCTCATCATGCATTAGGAAATGAAATTGATTTAAATTTGAAATACCATATAGGTCTTAAACAATTTTTTAATATAAATTTGGGTATAGGTATCATAAAAAAACTACTTTTTTTGTTCGTATTTTTGACATATCTCCCTATTTGTTTACTCAAATTTCGAGCGAGAAAGCTCCCTGGATGCAAAATTAAATTTCGCATATGATTATCAAAACAACAAACCAATCAAATCTTTAAAACAACAAAAGAAATCAAATATTTATTTATTTACAATTTTTTATGTGGAATTGTAGTAGATTTTAAAGATTCTCAGAAACAAGGGAAAACCCATGCTCCTGTATTAATTGACAATTCAGATCAGCTACAACAGAAGAGATGAATGCATCCTTTGAAATAGGTTATGACAAAGTAGTATATGATGACCAATTGTAATCAAAGGTGTCTAATTTTCATCGATTCTGGTGAAACAAATGGTTCCATTATCGAATACCTTATCTATTTTATAGATTCTCAACCATCTTGTATGCAATTTTCCCTTAAATTCCTTCTTGAACCATGAGTCATAAAATAAATCCGAGTGTGCTTCGTAAAATACGTTCTTTTCTATAAACGTATCATGCCATTTTGAGCATTGTTGTTGAATTAATGTCATCTAATGTAAATCAATTGTGCACTTCTCATCTACTTCATTTAATTGATTCAACCGATTCCTTTGAGCCTCCATTAAGTTCACTTTTTCTTGTACAATTTTCTTTAGGGTTTTGATCTCGAATTCAATGGAAAAAACAACATTATTTATGTACACGAGTTCATATGGGGAGAAAAATGTAGTGTTTCTCCATGTAGTACAATAGGGTCAAAATGCTTGCGGAAGCCTTTGATCCCAATCCTTGCATTGACTCTTCACTGTGTTTGTAAGGATATCCTCAATTACCTTATTTTTCCTTTCCACCAGGCCATTTGTTGTGGATGATATGGTGAGGTTATCTGATGTTGTATATCATATTTTTGAAATAGGGCTTCCATTTTACAAGACACAAATTTTCCTCCTCCATTTGTTACTATCTCTCTCGGTACTCCAAAGCGAGTGAATATATCTCCATATAAGAAATCTATTATAGATTGATCATTGGATTTTACCAGATCCATAGCCTCCACCCACTTAGTCATGTAATCTATGAAAAGCGGGATATAATAATTTTGTTTCTAAGGAGGATTGATAGGCCATATAAAGTCCAGATCCCATTTGTCAAAATATTCAACCACTAACTATGGTTGAAGCAGCATTTCATCCAATCTTTTTGGCTGGCCCATCCTTTAGCAACTGTCACATGCTTGATCATATTTCTTCATGTCTTGAAACATGGTTGGCCAAAAATACCCCATTCTTAATGCATTATGACCAATTCTCGTATCAACAAAATCCCCCCCATATGTCTCATCATGAAATGCCTTCAAGATGATGTGAATATCATCTTCCCTCACACAATGTTGGATTTCCAAATAAGGCCCTCTGTATAAGATATTACCTTATATCCAAGAGTATCTAGCACTCTTTTGTATGATCCTTCTTCTTTCTTGTTTTGATAAAGAATTTGAGGGACCTTTTAGATGCAATCTTACTTTTTAGGTACAGGCTCACGTTACATATAAAAAGAACGCGCTCCTCTTCCATAGCACTTGGAATAGTAAATCCGAGCCTCACATGTCAGCAGACATGTAGGCCAGGTAACAATAACGTGCACGCGTTATAGAACTCCAAAACGCGCACGCGTTTTGTAACTCTATAATGCGTGCGCATTTTGTAAATCTAAAAACAAATAAAAAAACACACAGTCCCGACCCAAGAGTCATTTTCACCAAAGAGGATCGTGAAAATGATGGCATGCCCGTGCCCTAGCAGCTTGGAAGAGTGCCCATTCCTCCATTTGAAGACAAATCCTCCGGTGAATCGTCATATTAACAGGTAATTCATTCACCCATAGGATAGCTAGTTGCCTCTGGAGGCACTTGCGTAAGTGCTGATACCAACAATGTGGTTGAGTACAAGGATTTTATTGAGTTGTTATGTGATTCCTTGTCACATGGCATCACCTAGTTGGAAGTCAGACTTGACTCTTAACTGGTGGTTTCCCAACTCAATGGAGCTTATCAGGTACGAAACCCTACCTCCTTGTTATGTGAATTTTTGTGGGTTAGATTACTTGAAAGAAATTTTGATTATATTTAATTTAATCACATTTCACGAAATGAAAATACATTTACTGATGCATATGCGAACTAAATTCTAGATTGGAACTTATCACATATTTTGTAAAATACACACAACGGATACATTTGGAACACATGTAAATAATCATGAAATATATGTATATGTGTGTGTGTGTGTGTGTGTCTGTGTGTGTGTGTGTGTCTGTGTGTGTGTGTAAAAATATGTCCATAGATAGGCCGATTTTTTTATCCTAAGATCTAGTCACAACTGTATAAATATACAAAAATTTGGATCACAATCCATAAAAATCCCTATAAGTATAGGCCTTATCATCATCATCATTAGCTGCAGCAGCCTCTTCGGCCTCCCTATAAAATAAAACGGCCCTAGATGCCATCCTCACGAGGTGTATCTAGATGGATAGAATCCCAACTACAAATTGCTGCATGAAAATAGGAATCTGCTCAACCTGTACAGTGGGAATTACTTGGGTTATCATGGACAAATTTCCCTTGGGAACTCTAAGTATCCCTTGATCCCCACCCTGTACGGGCTACACAAACATCCTGTGGTGCCCATTGGGGCGTACAGGCTGAATATCTGCATTTAAAAATCATTTAAAGTGGATTAGAACTCTTATACATATGTATATAATTTTATGATAAAAATTCATAAATTTTTAAAAACATAAAAGCAAAATACCTAGCTCTCCCCATACTCCGCCTCGCGGGAGGACAAGATCATTGTCTCCTCAGAAATCTAGTCAAGACTAAGGAAACCGCTCGAGTTTTGTTAACTACCACTCCCACCACACGTAGAACTCATCGTCTTATACACTTTGGACAGATCCCCTGCCTCCTTTATCGAGGAAGGCCTCTCCCCACCTGGTCATTCTAGCATGATGAGGAGAATTTGATGGTAGTGTCACTGCAGGGATAATAGGAGGAACTCTCTCAAACAAGAATGCCTCCAATATTCTATAATACCCAAAATTCTTGCGGCTTCCTCTCTTATAGTGAGAGAGCTTCTTCCTCATGATCAGGATCTTTCTTGAGCACCAATAAAAAATAGTACCCTGTATACACTTCACAACATCTCTTATTTGAGTCCAAGTGGCGAGATGTATTGGAGAAGATCTCGCAACCCACACTATGGTACTTACCACTGCCTCTCGTGGGAATCTGGTAATATGAACAGTTGGGATGCATGATCCCTTCTTTTGAATACCTGGTGTTTAGTAGGTGTCGACGTAATCTTGGACACTCATAGGGTCACCGCCCCTACCAGTAGCCTCAAGGTTCGCAGGCATACCCCTGTGAGACAAACTTGTAATGAAATACATATATTCAACATTCATCTCCAAGATCTCTCCTTGAAGATCAAAATCTATGAGGTCGTCATCCCAATAGCCAATCAAATGCTCAAGGTGGTGGACATTGGCCGTCATTGGATATAGGGCTACAACTTGAATAGTATTGATATGACTTACTTGAAATTCTGATGTTGTTATGAAAAGAAGCCTAAAACTTGAATATTACTATATGACTTACTTCAAATTGTGTTGTTACTATAAAAGATATTGGTTGTAGAGTCTTAAAGAAAACCAAACAACTAGATCTATTCCATATCATACTAGAGAAGTTAATTGTGGGTGTAAAGTGCATACAGTGTAATGAACTCTTCGTTAAACAATATAACATCTTAATTCGTTCTATTAAGAACAATTGAAAACTAAATAAATATTATATTATTTCATTTCAATTATATTAGTCCAAGATTATAATTAATATCACAACCTATTTGATTTTATGAGAATTATAAAACTTATATTTTTTATTTTTTTTAATGATAAATTTTGGATGTGTTCAATTTTAATATTTATGATCATGTTTGATTCTTCAAAACATTAACTAATGGAGTTTTAAAAAAAATAGATATAATTAACAATTAAGTTTAATTTAATATATAAAAAAATTCAACATAATTTTATTAATATAAACTAAAACAAAATTTAGAGCACCACGAGGTGCTCACCAACCCAGTGTGGGGGAGATCGTGTCACGTTAGTCACATTATGTTAATGGACATAACTAAATAAAAAATATTAAAAACTAAAATATGAACAATATAAATTACATATGACTTAGATAAATGAGCATAGATCCAAATCCTAGCTCTATCAAGCGCCGAGAGGGATCAAACCTTTGGAGGTGCAAACCTTTTCTTAAGTATTGCACTCAATGATCAGCTTTGGTGTGTGTGATTCACATTAAAAGACACATATTTTTATTTAAGGTTGACATATAATATTTTATTATTAATATTTAATACTATTTATGGCTGAGATAATATTTTTTTATTTTTTTAGGAAAGAACATTACAATCTCCCCCATACATGATTTCAAAACCATGTGCAAGGCCCTCCTAAAACCATGGGTTGTGTAGGAGGCCTTACACATGGCCTTAAAACAATTTGTAACGACCTCCTAAACAATGTACAATAAAACCATTGGTTCTTTAGGAAGCATTGCACATGGTTTTAAAACCATTTGCAAGGCCCTCCTAAACCATGTACAATAAAACCATGGGTTGTTTACGAGGCCTTGCACATGGTTTTAAAACCATGTGCACGACCATCTTTTTTTTTTAGGATAATTCTATTTTTTATTTTTTATTATTTTGTTAAGTAGGAACATCACAACATCTCCCCCATATTGTGTTGTTTTTGTGGCTCACGTTTATTTTGGAGGTTAATTAGAAAAAAATAATTTTCTTTTATTTATTATTTATAGCCGACATAACGTTACATAATGATATGTAACGTTACAAGATCTCCCCCATACTCGGCTGTAGAGCACCTCTCGAGGCAATAAATAAATAATAAGGTAAACTAACATATATCTATTTTAATCCTAGATGTGTCAAGTACCTCTAGGGATCCAAAGGTTAAAAATGTACACCTCAAGAAATTATATCCCACTAAGTGCTTGATCAATCTAGATTTAATATAGATATATACTAGTTATTTTTACAATATAAAATATTATTTAGTTTAAAATAATAACTCAAGAAATGAAAATCCTATAAAAAAAATTCTACATAATTTTATTAATATAAATTTATTTTTTTATTTTTTTAATATAAATATTATTTAGTTTAAAATAATAACAACTTAAGGAATGAAATCCATAAAACTTTTTAGTAAAAATAAATTTTATTTATTTTAACTATGGAAATAGAAGGGTGGAAATCAAGACAAATGGGTATCAATCCATGAAGGCGAGACGTGCTAGATCCGGTTGAAATAGTTTAGATAAACAAAAAGAGAAACTTTTTTATTTTTATTAAATTAAATTGCATTTATGTTTAAAAATAAAAATGTTCTTAAAATGTTTTTGAAAATTTCAAAAATTACAAAAGAAATAATAAATCTATATTTATGTTAGAAAAATACAAAATAAAAAAGTTTTTTTAACATGTAAAGTGACTTTTTGATATTATATTCACCACATTAAAGGTGGAGATATCCACTCGAGAATGGATCTTGATATTGTATCTCCGCAGTTAAAAAATTGGATGTTTTGGAGGCCAATACAAACCATCACCTTTTATCATCACGTGGGGTATATTATAAAAATTATAAATTTAAAATATCAATAAAATATTATTTAATTATTTAAAAGAGTTAATCATAAATTTAAAACATAAAAATAAATATTAATTAATTAATTATATAAAATTAAGAAAGTTATTTTGAAATGAAAAATAACCATCTCTCACATAATTATAGGGAGGAGATCATGTTAGGTTAATCATATTATAAAATGAAAATGAAAAATATAAATTACATATTGAGTTAAATAAACTATAAACAAAATTAAAATGCTTAAAAATGGTTAAAAATTGTACACCTCTAAATATTGGATCCCACTCTGTGACCCCGATTTAAAATGGACCTATACTATATTTAATAATAGTAAAAATGTTGACATTGTAATATTTAAGAACTCACACCAATCAAAATGGTTAAAAAATGTACACCTCAAAATATTGGATTCCCCTCTATCATGTCGATTTAAAATGGACCTATACTATATTTAATAACAGTAAAAGAGTTAACATTATAATATTTAAGAACCCAAGGAACTTAAATATTCAAGACCCACAAAAGTGGAAATAATGACCACCTTATGTTTAATGACATTGTATTACTTACTACTTTTTCTTAAGAACTCTTATGATATTAATAATAATAATAATAAGAGTAAAAAAGTTAAGAGTAATATTGGAACCCCTCTTTGATCCCAATTTAAAATGGACCTATACTATATTTAATAACAGTAAAAAAGTTGACATTGTAATATTTAAGAACTCACACCTATCAAAAGGGTTAAAAAATGTAGACCTCAAAATATTGGATTTCCCTCTATCATCCGGATTTAAAATGGACCTATACTATATTTAATAACAGTAAAAGAGTTAACATTAGAATATTTAAGAACCCAAGGAACTTAAATATTCAAGAGCCTCGAAACAGTATGTTTAATGGCATTGTATTACTTAGGACTTTTTCATAAGAACTCTTATAATATTAATAATAATAATAAAACCACCAAGGCAAACAGCAATTGGTGTATGAGACCCCTTGTTTGTGGGACAAAGGATCCGTCTACCCAAAAATTTAGATGAGATCTAGGGTTTAGATTCATGAAAAAGTCTTTTTGTTAGAACTTTTCTATAAATAGAGAGGTTAGTAATAGAGACGTGACTGATTCATTATCTGCAAAAATACATAGACAGAGTTATTTGGGCGAAGCCATATGAAACCTGCGGTTCATATTTCTGATAAGATGGCTACCGAGAAAGATTTGGGCGGCCAAGGGACAACCCATGAATTGAGTAATGAGGAAATTACATTATGCAGCCAGAAGTTTCCAGGAAGTCATGTTGATAGCTGCAAAGAACAGCCGAACCCACCAGATCCTGCTCTCAAGAAACGGCGCCACGATAGAGCGACCGAATGCCAATTTGACCGCCTCCCAATGGCCATTCTGCATGAGATTTTGGCTCGGCTGTCCATCTTCGAGCTCTTGATAGCTCGGAGAACGTGCGCCACTTGGCGTCGCATAGTTTCGTTCTGCAAGGACTTTCAAGACCTGTACGACCAAAGAGGCGAGGAGTCGTGCATTGTTCTCGGTAGCCCTCCCGCGAATCCTCATAGCTTTTGCTTCTTCAACATCAACTCAAAAAAGTGGTACATTTCGAAGGCGGAGTGCCACTATCGGGACTGGCTTCCCCATGGAGCTGCGGAGGGTCTTCTGCTTTTTGTTAGCAGAGAAGGGAGACTGGCTGTTGTTAATCCATTAACAACCCAAACCCTAATGCTGCCGGACACCCGGGTAACCTCGCACCTTTGTCTGGAGTTAGCTCTGAAAAGAAAAATATGGGCTGCCCCGTTTATGCAGCTGTCTATCAACATAGTTGTTGACCCAGCCGATCAAAATGCATTTAGAGTGGTGGTGTGGGGAGAGCTGAGAACAGGGGAAATACACGTTCTTGTGTACAATTCCTCTACAGATACTTGGACTTCAAGGCTTTGTTCTGATGAGGTCGACAAGGGAATCTTTAGGTCACGCACCTTTTCAGCTGTAGATGGCAACACTATCTATGTGTTGTCACTGTTTCGCTATCATTCTGTGTTGGCTAGTTACAACCTAGACACAGGTTTGTTCTTTGAACAACGAAAAACATGGCCACCTAAGCTAATAGATCGGGCGGAGACTCTTGGGATCATAGCTTACAAGAGCAAAATACATCTGTTAATTCTCATCTTCTGCCATGATAATAGAGGGAATTCCTTTGCTTTAGTCGGTGTATGGAAATCGAATCCCGATGGAACTTTGTGGGATCTTTTGACTACAGAAGGTTTACCATTTCCATCAATGGAGGTTGTGGCGGCGTACGACGGAAAGAGCAGCTTGACATTCATTCAGACTACGGGGGGGGCAGTCTTGATGCTTAATTTGGAAAACATACAGTGGAAGACAACCTTTTCAAACCCAACTGCTCCTGTTACTACTACCAGTGGTTATTCCGTCTTTGCTTTTGCTTTTCATATGAAATTCAAGTTTTTCACAGCCTTGGGTTGATTGTTATTATTATGTAATGCCTAGTCAGTTAGAACTCCATTGAAATAGAGTTCATTTTGAAATAGCATTAGAACTCCATTGAAATAGAGTTCTTTTTGAAATAGAATTAATTTTTGTGATTATGGTTGATGCAGTTACTATGTAATACCTTGAACTCAGCGTTCAGGGTTAATTTGGTTATAAAATTAATTTTGGTGTTTATGGTTCATGTACTTACCATGTAATACCATTGAACTCAGCCTTTATTTAATTATAAAAATAATTTTTATCTCCAATAAAATTTTGAGTCTCGATAGTCTTTGTTCATGAGATGTTACATTAATTATATGTTTCTTTTAAGCGAATATTATTTGTTCTAATATTGAGTTTAAAAAAAATATATTTATTAAGATGAGAATACATGTAATCACTTTGATTTTTTATTGTCATGAAATACATTTTTTGGTAATTATTGTGGATGTTAAGGAGGTAATTATGAAAATATCAATGAACAAATATATGGTTAAAATAATAATATAAAAAAGGTTTTCCAAAAATAAGAAGAAGTTTGATGAGTGCTTCAAAATACCTTCTACCATTTTCCAAATAATAAGTACTAAACACAGACTGCTTCCTTTGTTAATTTGTCATATATTATT
>LPNX010688241.1:0-77258 GCA_001517045.1 Pseudotsuga menziesii
ATGCAGTATGAATGCTTTAATTGGTGAAAGATTGCTAAGCTTTTTATTTTGCAGACATTCTTGAATGGATTGTAGCCTTAAGAGATAAGAGGTATACTACAATTTGTTCCTCCCATGATCAGATGTATGTTTTTTTCCTTTCTAACATGGTGGCAAGATTGGCTCCTTCCATGGTCGTATATAAGTGTTGCTCCTTTTTGACATGGTGGCAGGACTGGTTCCTCCCATGGTTAGATATAAGTGTTGAAGATGTGAAGACCTGCATCGAGTCTAGGCGTACATCTATCAAGGATGGCCCTATAGAACTTCCTATGACGAGTGTAATTGAGAGATAGCACAATTTTCTCAACATAGTGAGAGAATTTATGATGATGATGATTTGATTTTGAGGATGATCCATCTTTGATGATGATCCAGCTTTGATGATGATCCAACTTTGATGATTAACCAGGTCTGAGGTTAACCCTTTGTTGTAAGTTAGGGATATAGTCCCCACAATTGATTTGAGTTTAACCCTCTGTTGTAATTCGGGGCAATAATAACCACATTTGAGGGGTATTAGTGTTATTAGACTCTCCTAGCGTGGTTGTCCCTGTAAGAGTAAAATTCAAGTCGAGAACAAGTATAAATAGAGAGTGAGACTCTCTATTTGGAGCACACACTCACTCAAATGTAGTGCATGAGTGAGAGAAGATGAGCTTGTCCAAGTGAGAGAGAGAACAATTGTCGAGGTTCATCTTTGCGTTTTTGGGTTTTACTTTTTCTATTGGTGCTCATTCTATCCTTGAGCAAGTTGTGGGGTTTTCTACTTTATGATTTCACCAAGGAAAATTATTTGTGTCCCTTTTCTCTTTTGATTATTGTTTTGCATATTATTCTCTTAGATAAGATACTAGATCATATTCATTAAATGATAAAAAAATATAACAAGTTGGAATGCGACTTTCAATGAGGATGCAACATTCAAGAGGTTAAAAAATATTGAATATGATCTAGAGACAGAGGAGGTTGAGGATCCTATATTGAATGATCATGATTATGATTCTTCCCCTTTTGATGTTTAGAGGGAGAATCTAACTAAGCATGCATAGCTACCTACCATTGATGAATTAGTTGAAATGGTTGATGAACCTCCTACAAAGAGGAGGTAATCATTGTGCCAATGTGTATTGAGAGATGTTGAGAAGCATGGAGAACTAGTGGGAAATTCTAGAGAGCACATGTAATGTGATGGGTATTCAATATATGTTGCATTGATGAACATCATCAATGAATAATATCACTCATCATATGAAGATGCTCTAGAGAAGAAGGTGTGGAAAGGTACTATGGCAGAGGAATATAATTCTATTATGAAGAATGGTGTTTTCTATATTCTTCCTAATCCAGAGAGGAAGTCAGTTGTAACTTCCATATGAATTTATGACATAAAGCATGCAACATATGGCATCGTGTCTAAGTACCAAAGACATGTTTGTTTCTCATGTATTTTAACAGAAATAGGGAGTTAATTATGAGGATTCTTTTGCTCTAGTGCCCATGTATACTATGATTATATCTATCATTTCACTTGCATTAGTATTAGACTTGAAGCTTCAATAGATGGATGTGAAGGGTTCCTTCCTCAATTGTGAGGTTGAGGAAGGGGTTTACATTGGGAAGAATGAGGGTTTTTTTATATATGGGAAAGATTTCCATGTGTGTAATTTAAATAAACCCCTGTATAGGTTAAAAATAGATTCTTCAAATTGGTATGCCATAATAGATAGTTATCTTCAAAAATCGGGTTTCTTGAAGAGTGATGTAGATTCAAAAGTTTACTTCAAAGTAGCGGAGAACCAAACTATTGTACTAGTCCTATATGTTGGTGATATTTTCCTCACCTCAGAGGACATAATGATTGCATAGTGTCAAAGGGATTTTATTCGGAGTTTTATATGAAATACTTAGGTCTTATGCACTACTTCCTAGGCCTTTTAATCTAGAAGAGGAATGTTGATATATTTCTACCTCAAGGGAAGAAAACTTTGGACATCTTGCACACATTTGGTACAATGGATTGTAAATCCATGACTACTACCGTGTATTTCAATTTTACGAAACTCACTTACATTGAGACAGGATTGGATTCAGTGGAACACACATTATTCAAACAATTGATTGGCTCATTTATTTATCTCATACCTTAGAGTACTCACATTTTAAATGCAATTATATTTTTAAGTTAGTTCATGACTGATCCTATGTAGCATCCCCCAAATACCGATAACAAAATTTTCCACTTTATCTTTATCAAAAGACAATTTAAATATGCTGTAACAATCACGCAAGAATTCCTATTTTCAAGCATTCCCCTAAAGTTCAGATTTGCTTATAAAGATATAGATGTCGCACACATTCATCTAAATCCATAATCTATGGCAAGGTTTCTTTTTATGCATTATCCTCTTTCTAACAATCCTTAGGTTTTATATTTCCATTGAATGATTTACCTTGTATTTATGACATATACACCTTGTAACATCTCCTTAAAGATAACAGAAACAAGTTAAATCCTTGATACAACCACACAACTACTGCTGCTTTCCAGACATTCCTAACTTTGGAGTTTGCTTGTCGAGATACATCTGCATCCTTGTTAATTATTTTTAAACACATACGTCTGTATAAATCCATGGTCTATTACAGAGCTATTATGTATTTATCATTTTTCTAACAATCCTTTATATTATAGTTTTCCAATGTAGGCTTTACTTTGTAAATGTAACTTAAGGCACCTCCATTTGCACTACGACTGCTAAAATTAATAATAACATGAATTTGGGATTTAAGCAACATACATACAATGCCTTTCGTTATCATAGTACCTTTAAAACAGAACTAGTGTATGGATAAGAAAACATTATGTTACCAATACTTTCCTTGATTTCTAAAATATTTAATAAATCTACAAGGTTGCAGAAACAAATGGCAAGTAACAAACCAAACCGATACATAATAAATCTACAAGGTTGCAGAAACAAATGGCAAGTAACAAACCAAACCGATACAGGGAAATGAAACAATTTAGATGTCAACATCATAGAGACTGAAACAAATCAACACAAGAGACTGAAACAAATTAGACATCAACACAAGAGACACTGATATACCTGGTTCACCCAATCCCCTGGGTTACGTCCACAAAAGGTCACATCTTGTGACATTTATTATATCAAAAGGTTACAGCCGCAACATCATGGTTTCCATATTTCTTTTCTCTTCTTTTCATACAATCGATCAACTACAACAAGAACGTTATAAAATTCTAACAGGTTCTTTCCTCCCTAACAACAATAGGGATAAAAGGTAACACTATCAAATAATCATATACAAAGAAATGTTATTACTTGGTTTTGTCTTATGCTATAGGGATGAATCATCTCTAGAAGAAGGAATTATTACGACTGTCAAGCGCATATAAGGAATTACTTGCATAAGTAAATAGTGAATGATTTACTTGGAAAGATAGTTACGAAGGAGTTGCTGTGCAGCTAATAAGCTATTCCATACTTTGAAATGAAGCTCCTCTATATTTGCAGTATTCATTATTTCTCTGATTATTTCTGGTAACTTGGATTGTTACATCTAGCTTATTTTCTCAAACCATAGTGTAGGGTTTGATAGCTCAGAATGCTCATAACGTCAAGATTGCTAGATCAGCACGTGCATCCACCTGAGAAAAATTGCATTCCATTTTACAGAAGAATTACCTATCCAATATTCTACATGTAGGCATGTTAATCGATTAGATTGGCGTGGTTCATCCCTCCATTGAACTAAATTTTCCAAGCATGACAACAAACAACCAACCTCAGTGGATTTCTGTCATCAGCACTAAAAAAGGTAGAAAGCCAATACAATCAAAGTGGGTATTTCTTTTTATGCCAGAACCTACTATTTTATGAGAAAAGAAAACATAAATATACACAGTAACAAGTTTTCATGGGTATCGCCACCAACTCTTAACTCGTTATGCAGAACAACAGCGCCCCATCATGCATTGACATATTATGCTGGGAGAGACAAATACAAGAGCATGTCCTTTAACAAAGACACGTGGTTTTGCATTCCCTGAACTGTGAAACAACATGCTATTTGGATTTTACATACAATGCAACTCCCTCATGAACACGTCAATACCCAACAAGAAAAAAAAAATAGCCAAACACACAAACACCATACCACACCTACCCAAACACTTCCAATAAGATGAAAAACACAAACAAAGGGATTCAAATCGAGATCGTTCCAAAGAGTTAAAACGACCCCGATATGCTGCACAGGTGGGGCAGAAGGTTGCAGAGTTATGGGAGCGTTCTAGGTTACAGCGAGCATACCCCATGATTGGACTACAAGCTCGCCTTCAAATACATTGCAAACAAAACATAAATAAATCAGATCGCACGACAAATAGCAGTTTCAAAAAAAAATTGTGGATAGGGAAGACCGTTCAAACCCAGCGATTTTGTTAACACGTGGACTAAAATTTTCTGCACCGTGACTGCAAATCACCGCAGAGGTTCTCACAGGACACGGATCGGATTCTACCTGGTAGAAGTGCCAAGCATCTCAAAACAAAACACGGGTCTAGTTTTCAGTTCATAGGTGCGGTGATTTTCAAACAAATCGTGGGTGGGTTATTTAACTTATCAGCATCGGCCTGTTACCAAAAGTAGAGTTTCTGGCAAATGCATGGATCAGGTTCTATGGATAAGAAAAACATAGCGATAGCAAATCAAAACTTAGCTACACTTCCCAATTTAACACGCAGAAATTGTACATATACTACGGTCTGAATCTGGTTTTAAAACCAAACAATGGCTTCATAAATCAGTATGCATACTTGACCGTACCATAAGGAAAATATGGAGCTCAGTTCAACACATACCATGCCAATCACATCCGATGTTCGTTGTACCTTCAAGCTCCAGCCATTATGAGCCAAATAATGCACCGAAAGGAATGCAGAAAAATACCCTCGCCATAACTTTTACACCCAGCTAAATCCCCTATCCGTGGTTTTTCCCTTGAAACAAAAAAAAAAACCTCCTCCCGATAACAATGTTCTTCGTCCCTTAANCCCCTCGCCATAACTTTTACACCCAGCTAAATCCCCTATCCGTGGTTTTTCCCTTGAAACAAAAAAAAAAACCTCCTCCCGATAACAATGTTCTTCGTCCCTTAAGAAGTGATCGCTCCCCAAAATCACGTTCTGAAAATTAATGCTCCCCTACCATCCAGCTAACGGCTCGATATTAATGCTTGCAGAAAAATCCCATGAAATCATTAGCGTGGCTGATTTCTAGGGGATTTCTCTCAAAAATTTCACTTTCCTTAATAATAATATTACCAAAAAGGCGATCCCTCCCTGTCAAAATATTTCTATCAAATAAATTTTCCCATCTCCAACGGAGATAACCTAGGTATGTGGGACTCATAGATGTTTCCCAAAATACAATTTAGATAAAGTGGTTACTTTGGACATATGACACACCATTTTGGCTCAAAGGTCAAATAATTCATTTTCCTTGCATGTCCAACATGTGGTTGACATTTTAGAAACATCCAATGAGAACCGTGAACTTAAAAGTTTCATTTTGGTTATTAAAGGAAATTTGAAGGAACCCCTCCCATTTCTCATAATTGTTTCCTCTTTTTTTTTATTTAATTATATAAATTAGTACTTGCCTAGGCAATGTAGCTCGAGACTAGTCCATAGAAACCTAGCTACCCATTTGTCATAGAGGTAGCATTTCCATTCATTAATTTTTATCCTCGATGCCCTATATATACTCCTACATGTATCTTTGAAAAATAGAGTATAGTTTGCATCTATACTAAAAGTAAGTCACTACCATTTAAGTACTATCAATACTCTCTTTTTGATAATTTTTCATGTAGCTCAACCTTTAGAGCCGTATCATCTTTAATTAGTTTTAAGATGACTATAGTATACTATTATATGATAAAGCTTCAGCTTCTTAATATCAGTCCTAGGGGGAGAATTCTTTGCACTTGATGCCTTAAGGAGTATTGGGTAGAAGTCACTTTAGAGACTACTTAGGACTTACCTCCGCCTAGGATGAAACCTAATATCTTCCGTAGTTAAGAAGAATGTTTTCTTTTTCTTCTTATAATTTTCTGGGTAGTTCTTTGCCCCCTTTGTCGAAGCTAATATTATACAGCGGCTTATATTTATGTTGGAAACTAATTAATTAGGCTATAGTATTTATTCGGCTAAAATAAGAATCTCTATAGGAGGCCAAGGTTAATATGATGCTAAGACTATGATATCGAAGTCCAAGTTCCCTAACCGTTCCCTTTTTCCCTTGGGGTTTAGTTTTCCAGCCGAGAAGCTATGTCCCTGCCGTAAGGCTCCTAAGTCCTCAACTTAGATTGTCTTTATTTCATAGTCTTACTGGTGGAGGCCTTGGCCTTGAGCTCCTCACCAAAAGATGAGTAGAATATACAATCAAAATTATGAAATACTTAGGGTGCGCAAGAGGGACATTACATCGTAGACATAGACATTGAGTTACATGTAAGAGCATTTTGAAGTACCTATGCGGTACAATTTCTTATGGACTCGGGTATGCCTCCAATGGAAGGATTTTATTGCTTGGATATACTGACTCTGATTGGGTTGGAAGCATATTTGATTAGAAAATCACTTCTAGGTATTTTTTAGCTTGGGTTCTGCTATGATTTCATGATCTAGAAGAAAGTATGGCTCATTTTCCTAGAGCACCACACAGGTTGAGTACATTGCTTCAAGTACTTCTTGTAGAGTAGTGTGGATAAGAAATCTACTTAGATAATTGTTTAGTGTAAATCAGGATCCTACAATGATCAGGTGTGATAACCATAGTTGTATAAATATTTTTTAAAATATTTGTTTCATGACAAGCTGAAACACATAGAAATAAAGTATCACTGAATTCAAGTCATGTTCTTAAAAGGTATTGTAAAAATTCAGTACATAGGAACTGATGAGAAGATTGCAGATGTCTTGGAAAAGCCTCTATAAGTAATGAAGTTTACACACTTATGAGATAAGATTGGTATGGTAGCGAATCTCTCCCTCGTTAAGAGGGAGCGTTGAGATTACAATGTTAGGAGTCATTCTCCAGTATTGTGAGTAATATCAAGACAATAGACTTGTGAATAATATCAAGTCCTAAAAATATCCTCGTATGATTGAGGTGGTGATGTTGTAAAGTTTGTGATTAATATCAAGTTGAGTCTTGTGATTAATATGAGGACAATAGACTTGTGAGTAATATCAAGTTAGTAAACTTGTGTGTAATATCAAGTGAGTCTTGTGAGTAATATCAATGAAGTATACTTGTGAATAATATCAATTGCTACAAATATCCTCATGTTTTGAGGTGGTGTACTTTACTATGTAAAGTGGTTATACAATGTGATGTATTACTAGCCATGGTCACTAAATGTTATAAGTCTCCTTTAGGGATTAGTTACCCATAGAGTTATTTACTTTAGCATATGATTATATTACCTAGGGTAATACATATGATCATGGGTTGGAAACATTTATTCTAAGTATAATATGATACCGATGATTAATTAATTAGGCACTCAAGGACCATGCCGAATTAATTAATGACAAATGAGATAAGAACATAGATAGAGTAAAGATTTTAATTACCTATATTATACCTCTAGTGAACTCAAATTACAAAGACATCAGCAAAGTGTACGTTGTGGAAAAATAGTTTCAGTTAATTAAGGAAACTACTCTTTAATTTATGCAAAGTCATTGTTGAAAATGATAGTGATGTTGAAGCACTAAAGACATTCAACTAAACTCCTAGCTAATGGTAAAGTAATTAGCTATTCAATTCACATTCAATTCCTATTAGTTTTGTCCAGTTTAGTTTAGTTACATTGAATTATGTTAAGTTCATTTCAGTTACATTCAATTCTTTTATGTTCAGTTCAGTGACATTCAGTTCTATTTTAGTTTAGTTGATTTAAATCAATTAACACTCAGTTATAGGTAGTTAACATCATTTAATTAATGGAGGGTGCACATATTGAGTGTGGTAGGTAACTACGAGGTGGCAACTTGGAAAAAAGTGAAGGAAGGCACAATAGGTAATGTGATAAGTGTGAAAACATGGTCTATAGTGTTCAGACTGCCTAAAAGGCATGCAACCATTTTCTACCTTCCATTGTATGATTGAATAAGCTTTTTTATTAGAGTGGTATGCACTTGGAAAGGCTATGAAAGTATTCTTAGTGATCTCTATTCTCCAATCCTTCTTAGATATATCTTATCAATAAATGTGCAAGTGTTGTAAAATCATTCTCTAGCATTATCTATCATACTCAAAGATTTTTTGCTAGGTTTTTCATCCTCCATATTGTGGAGCATTTTCCCACGGCACATCATATGTCTTATGGTTTGATTATTTTTTTTGTTTAAATCATTGATGATATATACATGCACTAAATGTGTTTATAAAAAGTTTTAAAGTTCAAGTATCATCACATTTTTCTCAAACATTGAAATTGAACAATGCTTGGAAAAAACAGTCACCATGGGTCAAGCAGAGAACCATAGAAGCTACCCTCTCTCCTATTGACTTGTAGTGATGCACAAGAATATGTTGTCCCCTTGGATCTTGAAGCTTCTAGTGCACAATATTTTTGTAAATCCATTAGGTGATAGGCTTGTAGTCATTGAACAAAGAATTCCCTTGGTATAAGAGAAACAATTGGAAACTTTAAAATAAAATCGCCATGTCAAAAACATAATGCTAGGAAAGAGAATCCATGCCAAACTACATTGAATAAAGGGAGACCATAGATCTCTTCAATGTTTGAAACCAATGGATAACATTTATTTTGACACATGAATTTGTTGATGTCAACAAATAAATTTTATAAACCATCACTTCAAGTTTTTCTAAAGTCACTTTTGGCCTATGAGACGTAGCAAACATCAAGTACATTCATGATCCAAAATACTTCGAAGAGGATAAAAATACTTCGAAGACATTTGATTTCCCTTGATAACTAGTGGTTTGATACAAATGATGTGGGTGCCTTCTAAAAGGTTGACTGCATATGAAATGCTAAGGGTTGTGTCTTGCAAATTATTTTTATTATTATTTCTGTTTTAAAAGGAAGGGTGATGCATTAGAAGAAATGGAAAAAGTTTGGTTTATTTTTTTTGCAAAAAATGCATTTGTTTTGGAAGGAGATCTCAGGGAGACAGGGGGGATATAGTCAAATTGAGTTACTGTCTATTAAGAAAAATTCTTTAATTTCATTTTGGATCTATGACAAAGTACCTTTTGGAAACCACACCTTTTACTTCGACAGGTTAACTTTGACCGAAATACCCACGACAAGATCTTACTGCAACGAAATTTTATTGGGACATACTTTTACTATCATAGGTATTAACATTAACTTTATGTTGACATACCTTTTATGGATTGTAGCTTAACACCCTTTTACTGTGACAAACACCCACTTGAATTCAATGAAATTTTACCACAACACAATTTTAGCTTTGAACAACTCCCACTTCAATAGGATCACATTTAAATGAATTTTATAAAAGGAGAGTTATTTTTCTATTGACTCATAATATGAAAAAAAAATCACTACTCTATAACTTGGGGTAAACCTCTATGCAACTTTAGTGCAACAATCTCACAATATCATATAACCAAAATATTAAATAAGACTTGTGTCAAGCATTCTTAGGTTAAAATTTAAACTTTTACATGGTGAAATATTTGTGTATTCTTTATTTCTTTTGAAAATGGTAAATGTAAACACGATTCACAAAAGTAAATATGGAGAATATCGGTGGCATAAATAATACATGCATTCAATTGAAAGACTATATATTTATATTTTATCATAATATAAGAAGAGAATACAATGCCAATTACATACTTGGAAATTGACTTGGATGATTAAACTTTTACAGAGCTTGGGCTCTCAACACATTCCAAAAGCATGAGCTTCAGCTCTCGAACTATTCTTCTATTTTTTCTTCTACTCCTTTATCTCTTACTCTGTTCTTTTCTACATTCTCTTCTCCTCTATGGCTGTGTGTATGCATGTGTGTGTGTGTGTGTGTGTGTGTGTCTTTCTCTCTCATTGTCCTTTGTCCCACTTACATACTCTAGAATTATCTTTCATTATTTCCAATGAGACTCTTTTGCTGACTCCATGAATATTAAGATCATTCTTGCTCCATATATGATGTCTACTGTTTTCATAGTGTTACACCAAAATCTTGCATTCTTGATCCATGTGACAACCCTTTTCCTAATCCCCAAGTTGCTAAACTAGATTAATGCTGAGGTTTTTCCTGCTTTTTTATCTCCTTAGGAAGGTCAACGCCCTTAACCTTTATGATAGGAGTTCCAAAGGCACTTTTTCCCTTCATACCAAGTGCAGCGGTGCCGATGCTCTATCTCCCACTGCTAGGAGTGTCGACGACATTTTTTCCCTTTTTGGAAAGTGTGTTTGTGTCGTTTTGAGGGTAAAAACTGGAGCTTCGAGACCCTTCTCAGAGGTGGATGAGGTGGTCGTTTATCCCTATCATTTAGGTGAGGTGGAATTTTGGTTCCTAACCTATAGGGAAGATACCTTAGATCCCTCCTCCTAATCCTAAACCAATTCTATCCCTTTATCCTTATAAATTAAACCCTCTCACCATTTTTAAGGGAGGAAGGTCTATGGTACTCTTATGCTGGTGGAATTTATAGGTGGCTTACTATCATGCTTTGGAGGCTTTGGGTTGGATTTTTGGATGGAATAATGCAGCGTTAAGCTTGGGTTGTGATGTTATTTCACATTGTAATTCTTTGTATCTCCCTGATTACATTAATACAAATGTCTTTTCATAAACAATGTTGTGTTGATGATGTCTAGAGCTTCTTTCCTTAACTATTAGCTTAAATCAATTATATGTTTGGATACACATATGGTGTTTGCTTGTTTCCACATGCTTTACAGGGTTTTGTAGCTGTAGATCTGAATATTCTGGAGCTTGGATCAACAAATAGAGAATAGGGTATGCATATTTCAGGTAGGTGATCTATCCGTTACTTTGCATTTTTTACTAATCTAGGAAACTAGATTGTATTCTGTATTTGATTTGTTCTAGATCCGCTTGGAATAGGGAGATCTAGCTTGATTCTGATTGAGTATATTTATACAATAACACACAGTTAAATACGTAAGGATTCCAACCACGCTTTTAAGTTTCATGCATCTGTACTAGATCCATCATCATGCTTTCTCTGTTTTAAACCTGTTATTACTAGTGTTGGGGCTAGGTTCCAAGTAGACACATTGAATGTTTTTAAAATGACACTTATATACATGGAGTGTGACATAAATATACAAATTTCATATTGATGCACTTCAATGCCTAGGAAAACATCATAATCCCCAAATCAGTCATTTCAAATTCACTTTCAATGACTGTTCTAAAATCCATTTCATGCTAATTGCATCCATATATTTTGGTACAACTACCATCTCCCATGTTTGGTTCTTCTCAATGCATTCTATCTCTTCATCCATGGCTTGTGCCCATACTTCATCTTAAAAAACTTCCTCAAATGTTAGAAAAATCATTTATTTGAGAAAATAATGCAAAAACAGATAATGAATTTGGTGTGCTAGCTTCATATATCTCACACAAACTTCTTTTCTTTATTTGAACTGTCGATGTCAACCTTGTCGAACTGCTTGATGGATTTTGTTGAGCTCTTGGCATGCTTGTCAACATATCTTGGGATGCAAATTTTGCCAAAGTTTCTTGTTCGAAAATATGTCATGATGTCTTGGGAGTCGATGGTGTTGCGACATTTTGGCTTAGATGTGGTGTTCCAAGCACTTCCCTCAACATGACATTATGCTCAACAATTGACACAATCTTGATATTCTTCCTGATGGTTCAATACTAATATTCTTTCTAAACAAATTGAACATAATGACTAATAATTAATTTCCTTGGGACATGATCATACAACTTATATGCTTTTGTGTCTTTATAGTAAACAAAAAAAATGCATTTTTATCCCTTATTCTCGATTTTTTGTCTCATCTCATCTGAAACATGAGCATATCTGACATAACCAAAAACTTTTAAATGAGATAAATTGCAATTCATACATCTCCGTGCTTCTCAACAGACTTTATACTTCACTCTCTTTCTCGAAAACTGGTTCATAATATATACATTAGTTGCAACTACCTTATCCCAATATTCATTTAAAAAAATCTTTTTTGATCAATGGAAATAATTTCACCATATTCTTCATGTGTAGTAGATTCATCCCACCAAAATTTATATGTCCAAATATGAAATGACACAACCATGAGTCATCCTGAAACATTGATTGAAATGCTGTTTGAATTCCAGTTTTTTTTTTTTGTTTCTTCCTTGTCACGGTGCTTATCTACTTATTTTCTTTATTTCTTGAATGAAACTCTTGAATTTTCCTTTCCTTTCGTGTCTAACATTATCCTCAAATTTGAATAAGTGATGCCTTGTCATTGGTACTTTTACTATTAGCTAGTTGCTTGGACATAAGTCTTTAATCACACAATGGTTGTATTCTATATAGACTCTAACATTTTTGTATCATCTATCCAAATCTCATCAAATTGTGTTTCAAAACTTTGACATAATAAACATCATACATATTATTTTTCTCCCCCAGTTTGGTTAGAGTTCCAGCAATACCTTTTCTAAAAACAATGACTTGGATATTATTTCCATGTGACATCAGTTTGAACTAATTTATCTAGATTGGAAAACAAATTTAAATTACCAGGCATATGATTGCTAAAAACTAAATCTAAATACCATATGTCACATGGAATTTCTTGCACATCATTTCATTCCACTTGGGATGCACATTCCAAAAACATTGTTATGGTTGAACTGTTGGTGTTGCTTGACTAGTTTTGACCTTTCTTCCCTTGGTCATACCGATTCCATTTTTCATTCATATGAAAATGTCCAAATTTCTTGCAATAATGATATTCTATTTTTTATTTATCAAACATGTGAGCACTTGGATCACTAGGCTTCTCATTGCGTCCTCTACCAATGACACTTGCAGGACTCGTGTTGTGTCCTCTAGAAAAAATTCTTCCTTAGCCTCTAAAATTACACCCCCTACCTATTTCATGCCTTATAGATGATTGTGATACAAATGCACCTTCTAATGATGTATTTGATCTATGGATTCTATGTTCATGATTGATGGGTGAGGCTTACAACTCATCAATGGTAAATTGGGATAGGTCTTTGTTTCTTTCCAAGGTCACGACCATGGATAATTTTAGGGGCTATATATATCCCATGGGCTATATTAAGGGGGTTACAAAAAATTGGTGGCATATTTTCTTATATGGAAAGGTTTTTTTCAACTAAAACATATTCTCCCAATATTTATTAGAAAAATAAGAAATCCAAAATGAATATCCTCTGATATATTAATGTGGAAAATGAAAAAAACTATTTTTGCACTAGAAAAATATCCCTCCAATCTATCTTTCTCCCCCAATTTCTAGAGAAAATCTAGTGAAATCACTCCTTCACCCCCAATTTTTAGTAATGGAGACTACCAAGGGTTATTTTTCCCTCCATTTTCCTTGTAATTCAGGCCTATGGTTGCATTCTCTTGTATTTTTAGTCAATTTAATGTGATACCTTTTTTGAGCACTTCATTTTCTATATTGGAGGGAAACTAAGTGGCTTTTTTGTTCTATATAAAGGCTATAGTGATCCATGGTTCACCCACATCGGATTGTGCTTGCAAGGTGAAGTTTTTCATTGATGCGATACCAATTTTCATTCTTAGTTTTCTCAACATTATAGTCTTCACATAACATCTCCTTTGTCAAAATTTCAGGTCTTGAAGGGCCATGCCACACATGCAATTTATCAGAGAATACAAATTCACATCACATTTTTTATCCAATAATTAACATGGTATGTTTTTTATTCCTTTTTATCCATAGTTATAGTAGATTATTATATTGTAAATTTACCTTTTATCATGCATTTTATCATGGATTCTTTTTTAGGCTTGTTGAATTCTAGGGCACTCTTGATTCTTAAGGCTCATTCGGTGTTATTAGGGTTTCATTTTATCCTAGGATTATTGGTTCAGTGAAAGTGTTATAGAGCTCAAAATATATGATTTATTTTATCCCTTGTCATGTTTAAACTATCCATTGACATTTAATTTTTTTAGTGGATTCTACTCTTGATGGAGAGACACCACATGGTATTTATATATTCAAACTGAATTTGACCGAGTTATTTTATATGTGCTTTTATTAGAATCTTTCTCTACAATTATTATTGGATCTAAGGCGTTAATAAGAGTGTATATGCTCATATTTTATGTCTTTTTATTGTTGATGTTTGGGGTGTTCATAATATAAATGAATGAAAATTGATTATAATAACGGGGAATAGGGGAATGGTCATTGTTTTGGTTGTCTTATTGAATATTTGTTTAAAGTGTAGTGGTAGATTCTTTATTGTATTGAGAAGTTCATGACTGGTATATTTTTTATTGATATTGCCAACTTCATCAATTTTATTTGTGACCTAAATTTGTTGGGTTTCGTACTTCTTTTATGATATTTTTTTTTGTAGGGGTCACTCAGAAGTAAAAAAAATTTGGTGATTTCTATTTATGTGTAATTCCTATCATCATCCAGAAATGGATCTAGTTATGTATGATAAATATATGATTTAGTTCGGACATGAAACTTCATTTCCATCATGATTGTATATAATATGTACATGTCATGTTTGGCATGAGATGTATACATTATGCTATTTGATATATAGTCTTTTTCATTCAATGTGGATGCTAAAACAATTTTACCACATTTTGCATGCTTTTAAAATTTTCAAGGGCATCGACACAATTACCTCCTTAGTTTATCAATGAAAAGTAGTTTTTAACAAAGTAGTTCTAACGATATGTGTGATGATCCATTAATGTGCTTTCTAATCTTGCTAGTTCATGTTCTTATTTCTAATAACCATTGCAAGTTTCTAACTAACTATAAAAGTTCTAAATCAAATGACTTATTTAATATTTTGATTGTCAACAAAAGGAAAAAGTGGAATTCATATCTATAAATAGATAAGCAAGTTATTTTTTCTTAGAGGGTAGCTTAAAAATGAGATATTTGGAAAATAATATAATTGGGAATTCATACACTATATTAAGGTTGGGGGTATTGATAATACTCCACATTGTAATAATTGTTTGTGGGTTCCATAATCACTCCATATTGTAAAGTGTTTGATTCTATCATTTTTTTAGTATGTCCATATCTGGATCCCCAAATGTCTATTGGAGCATTAAGGGATGAGATAAAAAGTGGATTCCCCACCTACCATAAATATAGTTAGTGTAGTTTTGTTTCACCAACACCTCATGTTGTGAGTACCCCAATATTGCTTGTGAAATGTATAAATAAATCCATCCTCTCCTCATTCATGCCTTTGTTCATTTCAGCATCTAGGAGTCCACAGAGTCAAACTCTGGTATATTCTCTTATATTTCACTACCTTAGTAATATGCAAAGTCAAAGCTAAGTCCTCATAGCAAAAGATTCACCGAGACATTACAAGGATTTATAATTTAATTAAAGAGTTTCCAAGTTTTTACAATATTGTATAATGCAATGAAATATTCACCAAGATTTTACAATATCTTATAATTTAGTGAAATATTCACCAATATTTTCTAATATTCTATAATAGAATTAAATATTAGACAAAAAATTATATATACATATTATATTATTGAAAAAATGGCCTTCAATGTTTCCTATATATTTGGGAGATTTGTCCATTTATTATACATATAAATTTCGGGGGTGTTGTTAAAATTGTCCCTGGTCACGAGCAAGGATTCAAATTTGGGGGAGGACTTATAAGATTTTTTCAACCATACTTTTGTATTCTATACTTTTTCCATGATATTTCACTTGATTTATCATACCAATGACTCTAGTGTAAAATAATTCCACTGACTTTGTATCTTTCATTGACAGAGATTCAAAATCTCTTCTAAGAATCTTCAATTTTGAATTATTTACCTTGTCCAATCCTTTATATGAGGTTTCCAATGTATCCCATGCCTCTTTAGATATATTTTATACTATTACTCTTGGGATTATTCTTTCATTCATGGATTTATGTACGTAGAACATAGCCTTTCCATATTTCTTCATATGTTCCCTAAAGGAATATTTCTCATATCGTGTCAGATGATTGTATGTTTCATGATCTTCTTGTTCTATATAGCCATTTTGGAATATCTCCCATACATATTGAAATATGAACAAATCCTTCATTGTTAGAGACTAGTATTCATAATTCTTTCCAGAGAAAATTGGAGTTTATAAACTTAACATTTGTGTATTACAAGTGGAAGAAATTTTTAAATTTTTTTTTTCTTTAAACGATTACCTTTTTCCCTTTTAAGACAAGGTTTATTTTCTAAACCAACTCTAATACGAGATCTTGGGGAGAGAGGAGGTGGGGCTAGAGAAACAGTCAACTTGAGTTACTATGTGGTAAGAATTTTTCTTTACTTTACTTTCCACTTTCCACACGGAAAACTACCACTTTCCACATGAAAAAATTTCACCAAAATTTATAAAGGAGGTTTATTTTTCTATTAAATCATAATATGAAAAAAAAAAAAACTCACCACTTCGTAACTTAGGATAAACCTCAAAAAAACGTTAGTGTGAAAATCTCATAAAATCATATAACAAAAATATTAAATAAGACTTTTGACGAGCTCTCTCTCTCTCTCTCTCTCTCTCTCTCTCTCTNCTTTCTTCTCTTGAAATTTAGTGACTAACATTAAATACTATAACTAATTTCCACCTAAAATTTTGACTTCATAAATACAATTCGGCTGCTTAAATATGGTAAGACGTGAAGTCCATAAACTAATAGACTGACTTACAAAAAATGTGCTTCTATAGACTCTAATGGAGTCAAATAAGATGTGATGCAAATATACTTGTAATTATTATTTCCAATATCTCTTCTTGCCTTTATCACCTAAAAAAATGAGGAAAACTAGTGTAGTATTTTACTAAACACACTCAAAAAAGAAGAATCAAAATGGCTAGTGAATAGACAACGAGAGGAATGAAAGAAAATGTAATAAAATTTTTAAAACAGATTAATATTTGTGTGTGGTTCTCTTGTTGAAGCTTCTATGCAAAAGGAAAATAAAATATACTCAAGCAGATTAATAGAAACAAAGAATCTAGATTTTTTTGAGAAAACAATTTAAAGCCACGAAGAAGGAAGCTCACAAACCTAAGTAGAAAGAAAAAAGATAAATATTTATGATACAAAGTTTGAATAAAACAAAGAAACATATTTTACATTAAGGGGGAGGTGTTCATAAATTCACATTTTTATTTCGGAGGAAATAGGGAGGGGATGTAAAGAATTATGTAGTAAAGGAAGAATGTGTAGCAACAACAAATAATAACAGGAAAAGCATATCATTATTTGTTAAAAAAGAATACTCAAACAATGAAAGAGAAGCAACATAAAAATAGAGGAAGCATGTTTTGCACATAAATATGGAAACCTTTCCATTGCATAGGATCTTATTAATATCATTGAATTCCAAGAGTATAAGCACGATAGTTGGTGCAATAGAGCTTTGCTATAGCCCCACATTTTCAGGTTTAAATTATGACTTTTAGGCTATCAAGATGATAAATTTTCTTAGATCTGAGGATTTATAGCATCTAGTTCAAGATAGATTCAAAAATACCTTTGATATATAGGCATTTAAGGCCCTAATCAAATCCCAAAGAGTGTAGAGACATGAATTAAAACTATATTTCATTTAGCATGCCAAGGATGACAATGTATTTATAAAGGTAGCAATAGCCAAAAAACCATAGGAAGTGTGGAAAATTTTAAAAGAGGAAGTTGCAGTAAAGGGGTTGACATTAATAAGAATCCAACAAAATCACATGAATTTTTTGAAAAATCAATAAAATAAAGTAAACAACAATAATAAAATACTATGAAGGTATTAATTGATCCCCTTAGATAGATAGACAAGTGGATGAAGGTGAAGAGGTAGATCATGATGTACATGAAATTTCCATTGTAGCAGTTGAAAATCCAGTCTTGAAAGATGTTTAGAAATTTTGTGAACACCACACACTTGTGGATGATGAAGGTGAAAAACATGCTATATACTCAAAACCATTTTCCCTTTAAGAATGTGAAAAAAATTGTTGAAACAACTAAAACAATGTATAAGGAAGAATATTTTTCAACATGGGAATATCTCAAGATTACGAAAGAGAAGAAAGACATTGATGATTTTTTAATGGAGGAACCCCTCTTGGCACAACCAACCGAGTGGAATTTTTAGTAAAGTTTTTTGAAATAATGGTATCACAACGAGGTTACAACACTCGTCCTGAAAAAGTCCCAACACTTAAACATATATAATCTAGAAACTACTTGATGTTACAGTTTGATTCTCTTTGCAAATAGGAGGAGAAAAATAATCTTGATTTTGTAGGAAATATCAGGCATATGTGGAAATGTCTAAAAAAGTAAAATCCCATTAGAAAGAAATAGAAAACATAAAAGGAAGGGAATATTAGAGATGGTGATATTTGAATAAATCCAAATGAAAGTAGGATTGATAACCAATTTGAACTCCTACAAACAGTAAAAGATTTAAAAGCATAATTACAAAGTGTTAAAGAAAATAATGAATGCATCTTAAAACAATAAGAAGAAATAAATAATGTCATATTAACTAAAATAAATCAAAATGAAAAAGAAAAGAACAAAGAACCCTAGTTAGAAATGGTAAGGACTGCACCTTATAAATGTAATGTAAGAATTAATGCCTAAAATTTTCTAATGAGTCTAAATCTTCAAATGAAGAATCAACTAAACAAACTAAAGGAAATTACAAAGATTCTAGTGAAAGCATCAATAGTAACCAATACAAAAATAAATATAAGCAATTTGAATAAATAACCGATGAATTTAAAAAGATGAAACCACCTATGTTCAATAGAGAAATTTAAGAAAAGAAGAAGCAAAAGGTTGGATTTATGGATTGAAAAAGTACTTCTAGATCTATAGCTCTTTTGATGAGTTAAAGGTAAAAATTTCAATTTATAACTTAACTGGAAAATATGATATTTCGTGGCAGGACATCAAAAAGGTAAAAAACATTAAAGAACATTATGTAACATGGAAAACTTTTAAGAAGTATTTTAAAAGAAAATATTTATTAGAACAATATTATGAGGGAAAGCTAAAGAATTATATGAACTAAGATCTAGTGCAATGATGATGAAAGAACTATGTAGTAAGTTTCTAAGTTTATTACATTATGTACTATACATTATTGATGAACAAATGAAAAAATATGTGTTTTCTTAGTTCTTTACCTCTTATTATTAAGGAGCGAATTGAATATGATAATCCAAAAAATATGGAAGATGCTACGAGAAAATAAATTTTTTCTATAATCAGGATAAAAACAAATGAGAAAGTGTACCTAATTGGAAAAATAAAAGATGTGAATGTTTCGATCAGAAAAAGAAAATTACAAAATTTTATAAAAATTCTTGAAATAGTTATCGAGATTATTAAAGAAATAATTTTAAAAATAATAAAGAATATAATCTTGTTGTGATAAAAGAAAGAGAAGTATGCACTACTTATCAGAAAAATACTACACAAAGGGAACCATTAAAATGATGGGAATGCAGTGAAGCACATTATTTGAAAGAAAGGCCTACAAGGAAGAAAATTATTAATAATGTGCATGCAATTCAAGAACATTCTACTTTGGGAGATATAGCAAGGAGCATGCCCATAATCAATGCACCATTGGAGAACATGCAAGCAGATCATTCAACATATATTGTAGAAATTGAAGCTATGTTAAAAGATAAACCAATCTCTATATTGATTGATCCAAATGAAATTTTGTTTTATATCTCACCAATAATTGTAGATTTATGCAAACTATAACGAAATAAATTTGAAAAATCTTGGTTAGTTCAACTTGCAAGAGGCACAAAGCGAAAAGTAACTAGCTTTCTCAAAAAATTGATTTTGATATGAATGTGTTTAAGACAAAGCTGATTTAAATATTTTACCCTTAAGGTCTTATTATTTGTTGACAAGAATGGATTGGTTACATAAACCTGCATTTATTTTAAACTGCTATGATAAAACATTACCATGTTTAAATGATGAAACAAATACTATTGTCATAAAAATAATTCCAAGGAAAATTATTGTAAGAGAAATTTTAGCTTTACAAATGAATTTTTTTTCGCAAAGGTTGCAAGTTATCTGCATTTCACATAATAGATGATAGAAAGAAAAATAATCAAGTTAATCTAGAATGAATACCAATTCTAAAAAATTTTAAATACATATTTCTAAAAGAAATTCTTGGATTCCCTTCGAAAATATATATAGGATTTACAATTGATCTAGTACCATGGGTCATACCAACATCAAAAGTTCCATATTGTATGAACATTCTGGAACTTAATGAGTTAAAATCACAAATACAAGGAATGATTGATAAAATATACATCCGAGCAAGTGTTTCTGCATAGGGAGCACCAATACCGTTTGTAAACAAAAAGCATGGTACCTTACGGTTATGTATAGATTATAGACAACTAAATAAAATGACAATTAAAAATTGATACCCTCTAACTTAGATCAACTATCTATTTCATCATTTTCGAGGAAAAACATTATTCTATAAATTAGATTTGATATATGAATATCACCAAGTACGAATCAAAGATGAAGATATCTTTAAAACAACTTTTAGAACCAGATATGGTCATTATGAATTTGTTGTAAAGCCCTTTGGGTTGACAAATGCATCGAAAACCTTCATGTGTCTAATGAAAAATATACTAAGTAGGTATTTAAATAAATTTGTAATCGTCTTTATTGATGACATATTAATATATTCTAAAAATAGACAAGAACATGAGGAACAATTAAAAATAATTTGACAAGTGTTAAGAGAACAACAATTATATGCAAGGTTTAGAAAGTGTGACTTTCTCAGATATAAAATTAAATATTTGGGACATTTGGTGTCCAAAGAAGGGACATCGATAGATCCTAACAAAATCAAATCTATCGTAGAATGGTATGTTCCTGAAAATGTAACTGTTATAATATATTTTATGGGCATTACTGGATATTATTGTAAATTCATTGAAGGATTTTCTAATATTGCATATCCCATAACTTCATTATAAAATAAAGGTAAGAAATGCGTTTGGAATGAAAAATGTGAATAACTTTTAATAAACTAAAACACTTATTAACAACAACTCTTATCCTAAATATTGTTGATCCATACAAGAACTTTGCCATATCTAGATATGCATGCAATGATGAATTCTGAGCATTATTAATTCAGGAAAACTATGTTATAGTGTATGAGTATAGAAAAATTAAAGAACACGAAAAGAATTCTTTTACTCATGATATAGAATTAGTTGCTATCATTCAAGCACCTTGATGTGGTGACATTATCTTGTAGGGAGAATATTTTTATTAATTTCTTATAATATAAGTCTAAAATATTTTTTTGACCAACAAAACCTTAATGTTAGACACAATAGGTGGTTATATTTCTTAATTGAATACGATTTTGAGATAAAACATATGAAAGGAAAATAAAATAAAGTGGAAAATTCTTTAAGTTGTGATGCAAATCTGTTATATGTAACTGCAAGTATCATATATGAGATATATTTAGAGGATAAAATTGCAAATGCAATGATGTTTGATAAAGGTTATTGAAATTTAAAAGAAAAGACAACAAAAAATGAAGAAAGGAATGCCAAAACATAATTTATTTTGAACCAAAAATGATTATTTTTACATAAAATAAGACTATATATAACTAGATAAGAATAAATTTAACAAATCATTATTAATGAATTACATAAAATACCATATTCAAGAAATCTTGGATATCAAAGAATGATTACAACGATAAGAAAAAATCTCTTTTGGCCTAACATGAAAAATGAAGTAGCAAAATATTTAGCGAGATGTATTGAATCTTTGCAAGAAAAAGTTGAACATCAACATCCAATCAGATTCTTACAACCATCACCTATTATGGAATAGTAATGGGAGATTATTAGTATGGATTTCATAACTGGGTTACCTAAAAATGTTAAACAAAATGATTCTATTATGGTTGTGGTGGATAAGCTCAATAAAGAAACCCACTTGATTCTAGTGAATTCGACATTTAAAGCTATTAATATTTCTCAGAATTTTATGAAGGAAATTTTTATACATGCTGTACCCAAAATAGTAATTACTAATAGAGATGCAAAGTTTACAAGAAATTTCTAGAAAAAATTATTTCAAGGTTTAGGTTCGCAATTAAATTTTAGTGTTGGATATCCTCCTGAGATCGATAATCATATTTTAGAATATACACTTAGAATGTATGTAATTGATAAACCAGGTAAATTGAAAGATTATTTACATCTTGTAAAGTTCACATATAATAACTATTTTCAAGCTTCAACTAGATTAAATCCATTTGGAATACTATATGGATGAAAATGTAATACTCCAATTTCTTGGAGCAGTCTCATTGATAGAATAATGTTAGGGCCCAAATTATTAAAAAATAAAGAACTGACAGTACAACAGGTACATCATAACTTGAAGGTAGCTCAATATAGGGAAAAATGTTTTGTCGACTTAAAAATAAATCCACTAAATTAAGGCCATCTTGTAGAGTTCGCATATAATAACTATTTTCAAGCTTCAGCTAGGTTAAGTCTATTTGAAATACTATATGGATGAAAATGTAATACCCCAATTTCTAGGAGCAGTCTAATTGATAGAATAATGTTAGGGCCTAAGTGATTAAAAAATAAAGAACTGACAGTAAAACAGGTACAACATAACTTGAAGGTATCTCAAGATAGTGAAAAAGGTTTTGTCAACTTAAAAATAAATCCGCTGGACTTCTAGGTAGGAGATCATGTTTATGTGAAAGTGAAACCCATAAAAAGTTCATAAGATTAGGAAAATCTACAAAATTGGAAACCATGAAGTGTGGACCTTTTAAAATATTAGAAAGAGTTGGACTAGTGGAATATCAACTAGCATTAACACCTATTATAAAATTACATAATGTTTTTCATGGTTTGATTTAAAAAAAATATGTTCATGATGCTACTCATGTGGTTGAATCAAATGTTATAGAGGTGGAACTTGATGGACAATTTCAAGTGAAACCTGAATGTATTCTCGACACGAGAGATATTTCACTCCAGAACTGTACCATTAGACAGGTCAAGGTATAATGGAAGCACCTTAGTACAGAAGAGTCCACAATGGAAATGGAAAGTAATATGTGAGAAGCATATTTCAAAATGATTTAGAAGAAACTTAACAGTTAACACCGTGGAGAATGTCAATTTTAAAGAGGAGGTGTACATAACACACCAAATATTCTTAAACGTTAAAGACTTTAAATTATTATTATTATTGATATTTTGACCATGTAAGGTCAAAATAAATGTAAATGAATTTTTACTATTTAATAACTGAAAAACTGAGCAAAAATGAAACTGAAGTAGTCGTTAAAGAGTGTTTGCAAACCCACAAGGAGGAATGACAAATGGAAAAACATGTTGAATGAGAACTCAAGTGACGCAGGAGACATATTCCCTAAAATCGGGACGGGACTCATTGTGGAGAAATAACAAGCAAGTGGCTCATAAATGACCAAGTCCTAGGAAAAATACTATAAGTATTGATCGCATCAAATAAGAATGAGGCTTGATATGGATGGGGAATGATCTAGCTTATGGAGAGAGAGTGTGTGTATCGATTCTTTTTTTCGTTGTAGTTCAATGAACATGCTCGAGGGATTTAGATAAACTAAACTTGGATAATTTTAGAGTTAGTTGGGAGGAACAACTACCTCAATTTTGTTTTCCCATCAGTGGTGTCGGGTTCCTTTCTAAATAATCTAGTGCATTATTCTTGTTATTCATATTCTCAGAAAGGTTAAATAACCCTAATGAAATTAGAAAACTGTTTATATGGAGAAGCTATTCATTAAATTTTTTCATTCCTATTTTTATTTGTTTTCTTTATAAATTGTTCATACACGGTATTTTACCTAGGAAAAATGACATTTTTTCCTTTTAAATCATTATCATGATCGATAAGCCCTAGATTAATAAATTTTAGGTTAAAACATCTATAACTAATTACCGCAGAAATCAATTAAGGAAACATAGAGGACATATTTAGAGCTAAGAGGCTTCATATCATATAGATACAAAGATATTATCTATTAAACAATGTATATGTAGTTATGAGAGAAACACACTTTTAATTTTAAATTGTAAATAGATCAAATGATAAATTAAAAAAATTACATATAAACTGTCGTAATAAGAGAACAAGAGTCCAATCGAGGGACTATTAAATTATTATAGTTGCTGACAAAACCTGCATCTAGGTTATTATTTTTAAAAATTTGAATCCTGAACAAAATACTTCAAACTTCAACTCTTCTGAACTACATACTATAGCCAAGTTTAGAGGGATATAGTGCCTATCTTAAAATAAGCCAAGCAACTGCCATTACCAATCAGAACCCTCATATTGGATGTATATTTTAAAAGAATAAACTGATATAGGTTTAAAATAAATACCATAGAGTTTAACTTAGCATACAAAATTTTAGAAAGTTACAAACATAACTTAGGGCCATTTCAGAACCAAATCCTTTGCACTTCGATTTTCATTACACCAGACCCAAAAGTGGCCAAGAAAGGTATTATGCATAGCTGAATAGTAAATGGGATTCATCTGACATGATTGCAAACCACATGCCAAAATACAAAGGTTTAGAGATTTCTTGGAAACAACAGTGAAATATGCATGAAGAAGAGGAGTGAAAATATTACAAGAGGACTTCCTTTCCTCTTCTGGAAAGTAGCAAAACCCTGCATAGTGAGATGGTATCATCAGAGCATTAAAATGCTAAGTAAAACATTATCAATGTTATCATACACATAAGAGAAAAAAAAAATTATAACCATAAAAGCCACAACATATTCCATTTTATAACCATAAAAAATCGAGTTGTTATGACCCAAGTTTTAGAGCTAAGGCTAAGGCTGAGACCTTAGACCCTAAACCTTTAAGGCTTATTTCCAAAACATCGTCATAAAATATGTAGGAATTTATTTAATGAAACTAGAGTCTTTACCTTGTTCAAGTGATGATTAAAAGCGTCAACATTGTTTTCCTTCCAGCATGTAATGTAGCACTAAAGGTTAGAATTGAAAGAATAACGAATAAGTATAATAAATAAAAATGACTGTTAGAGTAACGATATTGATTTAATTTTTTTGTGGTATTTTTGAGGTTGTGAAAAATGACGAGTGTGGCTACTATCCTTTATAAACTATAGCTTTGCTACATGAACATTCATTTTAGGGAGCATATACATTATTGGGGGTATTTGCATGGCCTAAGCTCTAAGGTCAATTTTCTCGCGACTCTGCCTATATTTAAGCTTGATGTTTGTGGTATACAGATGAAGGTGCTGACTCTACTAAGCACAAGGGTTGGTTATTGTGGTTGGAATTGTGGAATTGAAGAAATGTCTTCCAAAATTAATTATCCAGGACATACTGTGAAATTGAAGGGGGTACAGAAGAGATCTAACCCTGATCAACTATGTATGACCCAAACTGGTTGCAGTTACATGGCTTCGAGTATGAAGGACATTCAGGAGGATATTGACTTTGTGCAAAAGGATTTGTGGGTGGATTTGGAGGTGCAAAATTGGTTGAGTATTTTTACTAATCAAGGATTATATTAAAGACTTAGGGTCTACTCAGGTTCATTTATCCCTATATGAGTGGGCCATATCTATGTTATACATCCGAAAAGGTTTAGTTGGTCAGTTTCTTTTGGAACGTGATGCAAATAATTTGGGGGATAAAATCCTGACTAATTTTTTGGAAGGATAAATTTATGGATTCTCAAGTCATTCATAAGAATATTGATTTTATTTCTCACCACTGGGGTATCCCCTCTCTTCCTTGACTGAAGGAAGGATGTGCTCATGTTGTTGGTCTTATGTTTCAGGTTCATGTTGATCATTCAACTAGTGGTCTCATTTCTATGGACTTTTCTAGAATTTCATTGGGTTTTCACAATGCTCCTTGTCCTGGTTAGTTGGTGGGATTTCACATTCCACAAATGGATTTGAAACTATTGTTTTGGTATTAATTTTCATAGATAGTCATAAGGCCTCAGTTTTTTGATATTTTGGTTGGGTATAAATCCATAGGTGGTACTACTATGGTGAAACGATGTACCTATGTCCTCCAGCTGGGGTTGGAGATATTTTGTATCCGTTATGTTTGTTGTAAGGAGGTTCTATTGGGACTTTTAAGATTTATTAGGGAGAAGAAGAAATTTTCTTTAGCTTAGTTTTGAATTCTAAAATTTTGTTGTAATACATCATTAATGCAAATTTTAATTTTTCCCAATAATATATGAAATTCTACCTTATAAAAAGGTACATAAACATATTTAAAATAAAAAATAGTTGAGAAAGAAAGTAGAAAAATAAACGTAATAGAGAGCAAGGATGTCAAGGAAACAAAAAAATATATCTTTTCTTTTAATAAATGAAAACCTCATACATCATCTCTTGGATTGCACTCCCTGATACATAGGGATCCATGGGTCCCACTTTTAGCACCTGGAATGGAACACTTGGCATGAGGCATTGAAAACGATTATTATATATTTAACACTTGATGCGATGCATGATTCGACAATAGGGTTTATCTAATTCAACCATATGGTTTATTAGTTTACTAGGTGAGTGGTTACAAGTGAATCATGAAGTTTACTTTCCCAAAAAGAGTTGTGAGAACCTATCCAAACGGACATCTCTATAGTGCGTTTGGGATAGATCTTAGCACAATGGAAATACCCAACAATACTAGTTAACAAAAGTGAAAACAAGTTTGAAATAAAATTCGAATAACATAAATATATTAATGAGTTTATTACTGAATTTTATATGTGTTTGGTACACATCCATATGGATTTTATTCTAAGTTCGTATTCACATCTTATCCTTTGAATTATAACCATGTTATTTATATTCAAACATATAAATGTTTATTCATAACGAGGCTTCTCACAGAAAGAAGGCATAGACTACAAAGAGACATTTTGACTTGTGGTGAGGTACACTTCCATTATGACCATACTTGCATTGGCAATAGTTATGAATGATGTAGTTGAGGAGGAAGTGTACATGGATCAACTACTAGGATTCGAGACACATGACAAGAAGACCCATGTGTGCAAATTGAAGAAGATCTTGTATCGATTGAAATAAGAACCGAGAGCATGGTACAACAATATGGACAACTTCCAGATTAGCTTCGGATTTACTAGGAGTAAAGAATTTTCCAACCTCTGCTTCAAGGTGGAAGACGGAATATCTGTGATATTATGGCTATATGTCAATGACTTGTTTCTGATAGGTAATGAGGAATTCATTATATATGTAAGGTGGAGACTTGATACAAAGTTTGAGATGAAATACCTAGGTATGATGCACTACTTATTAGGAATTAAAGTGTGCAAGAGTGCAGATGGGATTTTCCTTGGTCAAGGAAAGTATGCAATGGAGATTCTAAAGAGATTCAGAATGTTGGACTGCAAGCTTATAGCAATACCTATGGAATCTAATTTGAAGCTTCTAATTTTTTCTTCATTGGAGTTGGTTGATTCCATGATGTATCATCATGTGATTGGCTCGTTGATGTATCTAATGAATATGAGACCAAAGATATGCTTTGCAGTGAACACCACGAGTCAGTTCTTGATGGATCTGATACATATTCACCTAATAGGTGCAAAGCATGTTCTGAGGTACCTAAAAGGCATAGTGGATTATGGGCTCAAATATGATGTGAATCATAAGATTAACCTACATGGTTATGGTGATTCAGAATAGGCAGGGAACACCGCTATTAAGAATATCACCTCAGGTTGTTGCTTCATTTTGGGATTTGGCATGATCTCCTGGTTCAGCAGGAAGAAATCATGTGTGGCACTAATTAAAGCTGAAGGAGACCATGTTTCCACTTTCTTGTCTAATTGTGAGGTAGTGTGGTTGTGAAAGCTATTATATGACTTATTTGATCTTCAATTGGATGTGACTTGTATCTTCTATGACAATCAGAGTTGTGTGAAGATGTTGGAAAAACCAGTGTTCCATGACATGTTGAAGCGCATGTATATCAATTTCCACTACATCATGGATATGGTGCAGAGAGGAACAATTAAGGTCCATTGTGTGGAAACGAAGTAGAAGATAGCCAATAACGGTTAACCAAGCCTTTAGCGAGAGTGAATTTCTAGTACTTCAAATAAAGACTTGGTGTGATCTAGATCAATATCCCTCGAAAGAGAGAGTGATGTGTTCTATTATATCTAAAGATACAGGTTTTCTGAACATAACATCCTGGAGAAGTTTGTAGGTTGCTGAGACATAATCATTCCTGTAGGTTATCCTTGGCTAAGACCTGGCAAAGCTCGTATGTTATCCTTTGATATAATCAGTCCTACTATCTATATATGCTAGAAATTGATGATGCATAATATCTCACATGGGAAATGAGAAATGATGTCTGAGCAAAAAAATACCGGTGAAGGAGGATGCTCGAACGTAATCAAACATGTAGGTCATCCTTGGATGTAATCACTCTTGGTAGAGCTCGTAGGTTATCCTTGGATGTAATCCATCCCCTGATAGGTAATTCAAGCATAAAATGAGACCTGGCATGGTACGTATGTTACTTGGATGTAATACACCCTTAAGGTTGTTTGAACATAAAAGATATCGGATGCAGGTTTGAGGTTGACCATGGAACATAAAATGTCTTGATGTAGCAGGTTGTTTGGTTGTAATCATTCCTTACATATATATATCTATATATTTTCTCTCATGTCGAGATGATAAGGTCACAAAGTACTACAAGTACAGCTAGGGGGTTCTCCCTTTACCTGTAGAATGCAAGTTGACCTTCGAGAGACATAATGCACTGAGTGTGCTCCTAGGCGATTCTTGCATAGTAGAATCTCTTGGTTGTATTAATGACATGAAAATAATCCTGGATTACTACTATGGTGAAGTAATGCAGGTGGTTTGCATCTAAATATTTGTTCTTTGTTTTGTTTTGTTCAAGATGAAAGAGATGATTTGGATACAATGAGAAGAGCGTAGGAGATGGAGGTTATTTTTGTGGCAATGTAAATGTAAAGAAGGTCCTGAAACATTCCTATGAGATTTCTTCCTCAAGATGTGATGACGATATGGATGAGGACTAGGCCTACACCCAGTCGAGAGAGGGATGGATTTAAGAATATGATGGAAATAACTATGATGATGAATCTAAGATAAATAATTGACTAGATGTGTTGATGATTTTAAAGAGACAAAATAACTTCCTAGTTAAGAGATAGTGTTGATGTTTTTGTAACTTTGGAAGATATTATGATCTATATTATGATTTTATGTTGTTGTACCCCCATTGGGGAAGTTTTTACCCCTTGCGAGATGTCTTAATTGTCTTTATACCTTGAGGTACAACCTCCATTTTAAGTCGGGGAAATAGTCCCCAGTGTTGCATCATGTAATGTGTATTTGGAGTCTCTCTAGGAGAAGTCGACCCTATTAGGAAAGAACACACATATTCACTTGAATAATATCCCATAGAGATTGTTGAATCCCCTAGATCATTGAAATGCATTAAGATGTTGCAGAGTAACCTGTTGACTCTACTCCTTTCCCTGTGTTGAAGGGAATCAAGAATGAAGATAGGCTTATGCGGTGAATAGAAGTTACTACCTCACGAAATTGTCAAAGTTTATTGTAAAGTTGTTGAAAATAATGGGCCATTCCTTTATACGGATTTTTAAATTAAAATTTTAGTTTAGAAATGGTTGAGAGTTAAAAGTATATAACTAGTATTACCACTTTAACTTTACTTAACTAACTTTAACTAGTTATCCAACCTTAACTAATCTTTACCTTAACTTTGTTACTCATATGATAATTAGCTTAACTAATTTGAAGTTAACTAACAAATTATCTTTGATATATTTAAATTATATTTAGCTAACTCAACTAGTTATATTTTTCTTAGCTCTAGCCAATCTTTAATTAATTCGTTGACTTAACTAGTTAGCCTATATTTAGCTAACTTAACCAATTTTTTATTTTAACTGAATTAACTAGTTAGTTTATATTAGTTAACTGACCCAATATTTTACTTTAGCTGAATTAACTAGTATTTTCGTAGTATCCTTTGTCAATACCAAGGTGTCAGTGATATCTAAACTAACTTCTTGATTTTACTTATTATCTCTTGGTAGTAATTAACCTCATGATAATTGTTAAGTCATATGTTTTTGTTACTACCTTGTGATGACTAGTGGTTTATTTGGTGTCCTCTCCTAGTACTAACCTTTAATAATGATTTATACATCACTTACGAAATATGGAAATTGAACCCAAGTGATAGAACAATCAGAGTCACAAAATTGCTAATCAAACATGCAAAATTACCATCAAAGGAGACCGAAATTGGCGCATAACACTAATATGTATTGAATAATTGTACAATAGCCAACTTTGTGAAGTCATAGGCTGCTTAAATGTATAATTACATGATATATTTGAATGCATAACGATTCCATTCAAAATAGTCAAAAAGTAGTCTTACTAAATCTAGTCCAATCCCCCATAGGTGCATAAAGCAGTTTCCAAATCCACTTAGAGGCTCACGAATTAGCAAAGTAAAGTAGGAAAGATAATAAGGGATGGAAAAAAAACTCATACATGCTTTTATTAGGAGAAAAGGATGGAGGATGATGTGGGAAAAAAACAAGTCAACTACATTAATTCTCAATAAAATAGGCAGCTTTGCAGAAAAAGCAGATATGCGCTTTGGAGGATCTGGAATAAAGAAAACATGCTAAATATGGTTTCCAGGAGGTTTCCCAAGCACTCCATGACTCACTTTTATCTGACTTCTATGACATGTAGAAGGCAACTAGCATAGAGTGGAATATAGGAGACTAGGTAAATAAGACAAAAATGAATTAATTAATGTCTAAGGTAGGTAACTATGGGTTGATTATTCTAACACCCCCCCTTAATCTTGAATTTATGAGTAAATATTAGAAATCTATAGGGTCTAGAAACAAGGCTTAGTCACCTTTTACATCCTACATGTCCATTTAACCAAGGAAAGAGGCAAAAACCTAGTGGGAAAATCCTCCCTTAAACATGGACAGTAAAACAAAATTTGAAAATATTGTCATCAATCATGCTTCACAGCATGATCAGCAATCCCCAACAGTTATTTGATATTTCTGAATTTCTTCTCACAAAAAAATTTGGCGAAGATGTCTGCTACTTGTTCTGAAGATGCACAGAAGAGTAGGTGAATGGTGCCATCATGCAAAGCTGTCTGATGTAGTGCATATGGATCTCAATGTGTTTGGTTCTCTGTCTCTAAACTGGATCATTCCAGATTCAAATGGTGCTCTGATTATCACAATATATAATAGTTGAAAACTCTTATTTGAAGCCACACTCACCAAGGATTCCTTGCAACCACAAACATTTAGTTGCCGCATTTACATCTCCTCTTTACTCTGCTTCCATAGATGAGAGTGCTATGGCACTGTGCTTCTTGCTTAACCAGCTGATTTATTCCTTTTGCAAGCATGAACACATATCCTGTTGTTGAATTTGGATTTGTGTTTTCACTTGTCCAATCACTGTCAGTAAACCCAATCAAATTAAGATCAAAGTTAGCTTTATAGAAGATCCCATGAGTTCTTGTTCCTTGAACAAAGTTAACGATCCTTTTGGCTGCTCTCCAATGGATCTCATGAGGTTGATCCATGTATATTGAATCCACACTAATTGCCTAAGATAGATTAGTTCAAGTGTGTGAAAGGTAAAGAAAACACCCAATCAACTGCCTATATAGTGTATTATTATTTACCATAGGAGAAGAACCTGCTTCTTCAAGCTTAACTCCCGAAAGGAAGGGAATCTTGCTTGGCTCGCAATATTTCATGTTGAACTTGTTCAGAAAATATAAGGCATACTTGGACTGATTTACTTTGATTCCATGTTGGGATTGATCAATTTTGAGACCCAAGAATTGTCTCAACAATCCCAAATCAGTCATAGAAAATGCACGGTTCATTGCATCCTTCAAGGAGGCAATATCTTTCTTTGAACTTCCTGTAATCAGAAGGTCATCCACTTACAAGGCAATAATCATCAAAGAACCATGAGTCACCTTCATATAAACATTAGGATCATACTTGCATCAAACAAAACTCAATGACAATAGAAAGCCATCAATCTTAGCATACCAAGCCTAGGGAGCTTGCTTGAGCCCATACAATGATTTATTTAACCTGCACACAAAATATGGATTAGAAACAAACCATTGAGGTTTCTGAATTTAAATATATTCAGTGAGATATCTATTTAGGAAAGAACACTTCACATCCATGTGATGTACCTCCCACTACTTCGAAGCTGCAATGGTTAAAGCTAGCCTTATGGAGTCCATCATTGCCACTGGTACAAAGGTTTCATTGTAGTCAATACCATGTACTTATGAGTATCCCTTGGCTACCAATATTGCCTTATATTTCAAGGTGAACCATCAGTAGCAAAATTAGTCTTGAAAAATTACTTACATTGAACTAGCTTCCTCCCTAGGGAAAAATCAACCAATTCCCAAGTGTTGTTCTTCTGGAGCAAGCTGAATTCTTATTTCATGGCTGTTTTCCATCTTGGATCATGTGCTGCATATTCATATGTCTGTGGGTCTGATTCAATCATCAGATATCACTTCTCTGCAAACAAAGGGTCTTTCATACACATGGCACTCTGAAACTGAGATCTACTCCTCCTAGGGTCACTAGGATTTCCAGCTAGTTCCCTAGCTGCATGAATGGTATTTGCTTCCCACTTTGGTATTGGAGGACTGTAAGGATATGCAATTAAATCATAATTATCAGACATATCAGAATCAACAAACTCATTTGTCTCTCCACTTACATTCAATGGATCTGGTGGTGAAGAAGACTCTCCAACTTCAACTGCTATTAAAGGCTCTTCTTGGAACTGAACACTTCTTTCAATGAAGGATTTTTTAGTGCTCAAGTTGATCATATTGTAACCTTTTTAATATTTATAATACCCAAAAAATAGGCACTCTTGGCTTCGGGGCTGCAAAGCCTTTCTCTTTTCAGTTGGAATTCTAGCCCAAGCCTTCGAGCCAAAAATCCTGAAATGCATCACATTTGGCTTGTGCCCACTCCAAGATTTGAAAGGAGTCATACCATCAAGCTATTTATTAGGAACCCTATTCTTGATGTAGGATGCACAGTTTATAGCCTTGGCCCAAAACTTTGGTGGCAAAGTCTTAGCCTTCGTCATGCAGGTTGCCATCTCCTTTGGTGATCTGTTCTTTCTCTCAGCAACACCATTTTGTTATGGTGTGTAAGGGATTGAATGCTGCATATGAATACCAGAATATTTACAATATTGAATGAAATCAGACTTGAAAAACTCACCACCATTGTCAGATATGAGGATCTTGATTCTCCTCCCAGATTGGTTTTCAAGCAAGGCCTTAGAGACCTTGAAGAGGTCAAAAACTTTAGACTTATGCTTTAGGAAGTAAACCCAGCAATACCTGGAAAATTCATCTATGAAGGTCAATGCATAATTGGATTGAATCATGGACATATGAGGAAATGGACCAGAAACATCATTGTGGATCAAGTCAAGAGGTGCATAGGTTCTCTCATGATTAGCTGTCTCAAATTTGTGCTCTGGGTGATTTCCTAGGATACAACCTTGATATACTCCCTTGGAAAAATTAATCTTTTGTAACCATATGACCATATATTTTTCACTCAAATAAGAAATATACTTATCGTTAAGATGGCCAAATATTTCATGCCAAATCTTGCTTGCCTCATTAGCATGAATCAAAAGAGCAAAGGGGTTTGAGTAGGGTAGAAAATGGGAAAACATGTATACCTTTGAAGTGTGATCAACAACACCTTTTTCTATGAATTTATCATTTGAAATCTTTGTGATTTAAACATCATCAGGGGATAAGATGAACTTCTTTGGAGACCCAGTGTGAGTCATCTGATACATTGACAAGAGATTAATGGCAAGACCTGGAACATACAACACATTATTGAACTTACCATGGTAAATATCAGTCCTTCCTTTCCCAAAACTGTCAGTGAGAGAGTCATCTCCAAAAACTATTGGTGGACCTTTCGACATGTCAAGAGTGGAGAACTCCTCCTTTGTCAAAACCATATGTCTAGAATCTCTAGAGTTTATGATGAAGCTAGGTGAGCTTGATGCACGGCTTGCTGTGCCAGCAACCAAGGCATGTACTCTCTCTTTGTCCTTTGAATTTGATCCTCCTTCCCTCTTCTTTGAGAAATAAGGAAGGGACATGTTATTCTTCTCTAGGAGTTGGGTCAACATGTCAATTTGCTTCTTCATATAGGAGCTCTCAGGATGATATCCCTTATTGTAGTATGCGTACTTGCTCATTTCTCCTTTGTTCTTCTTTTTCTAGAATTTCTTCTTGGAGCCTTGGGGATCCTCTTGAGAATTGTTCTTGTCTCTCTTTTGCTTAGGTGGATTATTATATTTCTTCTTTCCTTCCGAATCCACCCTTGAATCTCCAGCAACCAAAGCTTGGTCTTTGGAAGGCTTGATGGTTCCCATCATCACAAATTTATCTTGTCCCTATGTGAGGGATTCCATGAACTCTACAATATTAGGCATCTTCTAGGCTCGAGTTGTCAACTTGGTGGCATGAAAGGTCAAAACACACATTGAATAGTTAGGAAGAAGATTCAAGAGTATGTCCAAAACTAGTTTCTCTTCCTTCTTTTCAATTCCACACTGTTTTAGCTGCAAAACAAGGGATTTAAACTTGGAAAGGTAGAGTTGCAAGGATTCGAAGCTACTGTGACTCAAGGAGATCAACTCATTCTTGATTTGATGTCCCCTCATCTCATCTTTATTACCAAAAATATCTACAATATTCTCCCACACTTCATTAGGTGATGTCAATCCATCAATATCGAAGAGGAGGTCTCTTGAAATGCTTAGACACAAAAGACCATAGGCCTCATCCCTCGTGTTGTGCTATTTTATTTTCTCTGCAGCTGAATTGGGCTCTACCTCAGTTTCCATAGTCACCCTCTAGAGACCTTTTTCTCTCAATAATATCTCCATCTCAGCTTTCCATTCAAGGAAATTAAATGGACTCAAGATGATCTTCTGAGATTGGTCTACAACTCAGAAACTATGCCCTTTGAGTCAGCAGAATATGCTCCCAGTCAATATGTTGAACCTACAATAGCAATATGGAAGGAGAGAAATTGATCTACAAATTATTTTATGCCATGTGGAAATTGAACCCAAGTGATAGAACAATTACACTCACAAAATTGCTAATTAAACATGCAGAATTACCATCAAAGGAGACTGAAATTGGACAATAACACTAATCAGTATTGAATAAGTGTACAATAGAAAAACTTGTGAAGTCATAGGCTGATTCAATATATAATTACATGAAATATTCGAATTCACAAGAATTCCATTCGAAATAGGGAAAAAGTAGGCTTGCTAAATCTAGTCAAATCCCTCATAGGTGCGTAAAGTAGTTTCCAAATCCACTTAGAGGCTCACGAATTAGAAAAGTAAAGTAGGAAAGATAATAATGGATGGAAATACAAATCATACATGATTTTATTAGGAGAAAATGATGGAGGATGATGTGGGAAAAAAACAAGTCAACTACACCTAGTCTTTCTTTCCCTTTTGCCTTAATTCTCAATAAAACAGGCAGCTTTGCAGAGAAAGAAGATATGCACTTTGGAGGATCTGGGATAAAGAAGACATGATAAATATGCTTTCTAGATGGTTCAACAAGCACTCCATGACTCATTTTTAGCAAGTGTTGACTTCTATGACATGTAGAAGGAAACTAGCATAGAGTGGAATATATGAGACTAGGTAAATTAGACAAAAATGAATTAATCAATGTCTAAGGTAGGTAACTATGGGTTGATTATTCTAACACAAACTTGAACATCATCATAGTTCATTTTCCTTGTTAATTTCTCATGGCTCCAAGATGACACCCATCATCAACTCATGGCTACTTAGAAATTTGATTTCTCGCCATAGTGGATTCGATGCCACTATCATTTTAGTCATGTCAAGTATTCAGTTTACTAAGTATATAATTCACAATCATAGTTACAAATATTTACCTATGAATCACTTTCCTTGATCTTCTTTCAACAAGCAGGTACACAATTATACATTTGATTACAAGTATAGGAGCAAAGAAGAGGGATGTTACAGGTTGATTCTTATATTTATTGTGTGTTTTATTTTCTAACGAGGGAATATGATGTTGCACCCATGTCCAAATGTAATCTACATCTCACCCTCTAGTACTTATAGGTCACATTCTCTTTAACTGATTTTTTGCATAGTACGGTTGATTTTATCCTTTTACCAAATCACATATCAATGTACACCATAAATTTCTTTTCCCGATCTAATATTGCTCATTGACTACCTTTCTTCTTTCTCTTTAATTTTTTTTGTAAAATCCCTTGAAAATATCTAGGCTATCAATCTCATTTCCAAGTATGATTTGGACTATTTATGGTAAATTCTTATACCTCTTCTTACCTTTTTTCCTAGGGTTTTTAGTAAAATTTGTACCATTAATCTAATTTTCCAATATGATATGGAGAATTCACAGTAAAAATTTATCCATCACCTTTATATTGTACAAATACCCATGAAGATATTTCCACCATTAATCAAAACTTCAACATTGAAATTTTCTTTATGGATTTCAGGCCTATAAAACATGGTATAGTGTGATGAGTTGCAAACCATTGACCTAAATAATATGACAAGATCTAGGTCATTTGCCCTACCTGTATCTCTTACTAATTCTTCCCAAACCACTATGAGAGAGAGTTTAGAGGTCATTGATCTAATAATGTGACAAGATCTAGGTCATTCATACTACTCTCATCTTTTTAGGGATCTCATGAAATAACTCAATGCGATGTAATGTGGATCTTAGATATGAAGGGCCTAACTTTATTTCAGTTTTTGTTTCAGTAATAATGATTCTTTAAACAATGAAATCAACCAACATCATCAAATCTAGTGGGTTAAATCCCAACAATTGATTTTTCTTATCACCATTAACCTTCCCCATGAGTGAGTTCTTTGTTGTTACATGGACACCACACTAATACATATGAGCAAATTTGCGACGGTTTTTCGTTGCTATTTCCATGTTTTGTCTTCTCAATTGCAACGATAACAATCTTGATGTTTTGTGGCACTTATTTCGTCGATCTAATGATGAAGTTTATAAGCCGTCTATATAGTGCCAAAATACAGATGCCACATGTATTCTATATGGTGGCCTTGAAATTAATTTTTTTAACTCATTTTCTACATTTCGTCGCTCTATCGACAAAACGTTCATCCCTATAACAATGAAAATATGGCCAAAATATGCTAGGGAAATTTTTGTTTCCACGCAAAATTGTGGAACCGTTTCGACAAACGATTGTCCCTCTATCGACCAATTCTAGAATTTGAACAATAATTTCTTCCACGAAAAACCGTGCAAAACCAATATCTATTGACGAAATCTTCAAGTTGAACAGTAATTGTTCCACAAAACTGCGTCAATATAGCGATGGTTTTTGTGGAAATCCACCCGGGGTTTTGATGGTTTTGCAATACCCACAACAAACGTTCATTGATATTAAGACGAAACCTAGAGGTTTGAGATGCATTATTTGCAATTACAAGATTTACTTCCAAAAGAAAATGTTAAATGGATTGATTTAATCAATGGATTAGTTGATGCTACAAGGGATTTTAGTAGTGAAGAATCGGGGCTTGAGAATTTATTATTGTATATGTGAAAATATCCTCAAATTTGAGATCTGAATTAATAAATTAAATTCTGCTACAAACTTGCAAATGATATATCTTTTCCAACCAGAAACCAAGATTTGTGATGGCAGAATGTTTTAACCTTTAGTTATATTTGACATAAGGTACACATGAGGCTAAAGCTAGGGAAGATCTAGGAATTTCACTTATAACTCTGAAGTTTTGAACCCTGCAAATCAACCCTTTAATTTTGTTTTAGACCAAATTTAATCAGTGCTACAGAGCAAATTTCTAGAAGGTAATTCCCAACCACAAACTCGTAAAACCTACCATGTGATTTGATGTTTTAGGGATGATTTTTATACATGTAAATGCCATAATTTTTCATATCTTATAAAACATAAAATGAAAGATGAATTAAGATTTAAAATGGCATAAAAGCTAGAAATGTTATCGCTACTCCTAAAAATTATTACTACAAGACAAATGCTATAGAATGGAAATATACCTCTATTGCAACCCCAACAAATATTCCGATGCCAAACCAAGAATATCTATCATAATACACTTGCAATATAACCAAGGTTCTCCCAGCAAGTCACAGGGCACTTAACAAGAACAAAAAATAAATAGCTAATGATGTCTAGAAAGTGTGTTCTTGGGGTAATTCCACCAAGAGATGTGGTTCTCGAGTCACATTCCACATATACTGCAAAGAAAATCAAAAATCAATATATCCAACACACATTTTCCACCAGAATATCAACTCACATTTAAATGCTATATTACAATATCATTGCCTCACTAATGTGGAAACTTGTGTTTGTATTCGACAATATTTATTTAACAATTGTATTAAAATGAAAACAACACAAAAATTTTAAAGTTTAAGACAAAAATATATTAAATAGACAGATAAATAGGTTTTTATTGGAAATGTGTGGACAATGTTATTACCACCTTCCTGTCAAACAATATAAAACAAAAAACAGAGGAAAGATTCATGTTGTCTTACTATATGAATAAAATGTCACTAAATACTCCAGATAAATCTTCATTATCTATGAATGTTAACTTTCCAGCAAATAATATTTAGATATGGAAATATTTGTTCTAATAGAATGCACTTTGAGGATCTCATGGAATGGTTTTATAGCGCGCATATAAATACATTTTTGTTGACTTATAAAAAAAGCTAAAGAAACAGTTTAGCGAAGGAAGTTCAGGGATGAACCTGTAGAGCTATGAGCATGGGCTTGTTGTGAGGATCATTGCATATGATGTTTCCATCTTTATTTGTTCTCCCATTGCATCTTCCACATAGAGTTGGAGACGCCAGTGGATTCTTCTTTGACCCTTTTCTATTATTTATTTCTCATGTTTTCTCCTAACAGACCTTACAAACTCAGCGACCAACATCTTTTCCATGGAATCCTCCAACTGTAGAGTTAAATTAAAACCATTAAGAAGAAAAACCCTGAACATGAATTTGTTCTCCTCAAGTTCAAGCCGGGTTTCTTCTTAGGAAGCACTCCAAGGTAGCCCTCATTGTTGCTTCTTTTCCTCCTAGTAAAATATTCTTCCATCTTGGACACAAGAAATGGAAAACCGTAGAGGGAATATTGTGTTCTTCTATTGCAACGCTTGCCTACACTTAGACTTTGCAAGAATTGATGCATGCAATGGGATTTTGTTAGTTTATACAGAGACTGCTATGGCTGGGGTTGATGTCTCACTAATTATTCAAAGCATTTATGCATGTACAACTCAAGACAACCTATGGCGTTCCACAAATGCTACAAAGCTCTGCTTAGTAGCCTCAAAACCACTCTGAGAAAACAAAAATAGTTTGTTATAGAACATTTGGGCTTCAAACTCCAATAATTCAAGTCTAGGAGGTTCTATCAAGCTTGTATGTGACCTAACACCAGGATATGTAGTGCATCCACAAAGGCAATTGGAATTGATGTTGAGCAAATTATCCTAGATAGGGTATTCTAAGAGACTAAGACAATCAAGTTATGTGCACTGCTACTGAATTCTCCAATGACGTTATTTATTCATCAATTTCTCTGCAAAAAGAGGACAAACCATGCACCACTATCATTAGAACTACTTCGTGCAAAATCACCTCACGATAGCGGATAACCAAGGGAAAGCTACAAACAGTCAACTTTAGTAGTTAAATGTAGGGAAAACCTATCCAAAATGTGAGCACGGTGCACTGCAAAATAGGTGAACATAACACTAGTACTACTTACTACACTGCTCCTAAGAATGCAATGGAAAAATGAGACAGGAACTCTGAAACCCAAGGAAAAACGGGGAATGGTACAACAAGAACACAACAAAGACATATAAGTATGATATTTTTATGTTTGTATACAAACATGGGATATGAAGCATGATGAAGAGGCTAGAAATGAAAATAGAAAAGTTATATTATACGACAGGTACAAGTAAGTCATATAAAATATTAATGTTTAGGGTAATGTAGGCAATGCAAGAACCCTTACCTTATCAATTGCCTTTCACCAAGTCCATTGGCCCATACCGCTTGAAAAGAGTTGTCCTAATAAACAGAAAACTACTATGTTGGCTGAAAATTAAATTTATAGATTAAATAAATTATTCATTCCTAGACCTATACATAAGTAGTCATTTTTCTAGGCATGGAAAATATCAAAATACTTTATGAAATAAAAAAATGGGCATACAATTAAATTAGCTAATGTTGTATGGAAAGTGTGTTCTTCAGTTAATTCCGCCAAGAGATGTGGTTCTAGAGTCACATTCCACACGTCCTGTAAAGGAAATTAACAATCAATCTATCCAACACACATTTTCCATGAGAATATCAACTCGCATTTAAATGCTATATTACAATATCGTTGCCTCACAGATGTGGAAACTTGAGTTTGTATTCGACAATATTTCTTTAACAATTGTATTAAAATGAAAACAACACACAATTATTAAAGTTTAAGACATAAATATATTAAATACAAATATAAATAGGTTTTTAGTGGAAATGTGTGGAGACTGTTAATACCACCATCCTGTCAAACAATATAAAACAAAAAAATGAAGAAAGAGTCTTGTTGTCTTACTATATGAATAAAATGTCACTAAATACTTCGGATAAATATTTTTTGTCTATGAAATGTTAACTTTCCGGTAAATAATAACCTGCACGTGTGTGGCTCATTGGCAATTCAGTTGTTGTGAAGTCACTTGTTGTAAATTGGAGGTCACTAGATCCAATCCCACCCAATTTTACCTGTGTCCCGTGTCTTACGAAGGGTGTGGGGCACCTAGGGGTATAGTGGTAGAGTGAATTCATCCATGTACCCTGCGTGACACAAGTACCATCCCAAATCCAGTTGCTGATTCCCCTAGCTACTAAAAAAAACTTTCCAGTAAATAATATTTAGATATGGAAATATGTGTTCTAATAGAATGCACTTTGAGGAGCTCATGGAATGCTTTTGTAGCACACATATTAATACATTTTTTTTTACTTATAAGAGAATACTTCAATTTCTTGTTGACTCTAAGACTCACCCCATCAACATGCATTCTACAACCATGTGTGTATATGTCATATAAAGAGAGAGGAAGAGAGAGACCATTATGAAATAGTGCAAGCCCTTGAGATAGGTAAGGGGGTGAAATATGGTGCGTATTTGAAACAAGAGATATTTTCCTCATCACAAAACCACAGGATTGACGAATTAGTTGAAGCATTCATTGCCACAGTATTTAGAACCGAATTCACCTCTGCTCTCCAACAATCAGAACGCAAAGAGCCATCCAGCAAGCATTATCAAAATATAAACATACTTTTAGTAAACAGAAATTTCAATTATCTGCAAGGAAATTAAAAAAAAAATACACCTAAACTGGAAGGAAATATATTGTATAAAAACAACTTTGCAAATTTACCAATACAATTTTTTGCTCATAATTTTTTATGCATTGTTTAAAATATTTCATTTTAAATTTTAGTGTATGGTGGTTTTTCTTGGCCCCTTTTGTATTATTTATTTCTCATCTTTTCTCCTAACAGTCCTTACAAACTAGGTGACCGAAATATTTTTAACAACATCATCCAACTGTAGAGTTAAATTCAAACCAGTATGAAGCAAAACCTTGAACATGAATTTGTTCTCCTCAGGTTTAGGATTGGGTTTCTTCTTAGGAAGCACTCCAAGGTATCCCTCATTGCTGCGTCTTTTCCTCCAAGTAGAATATTCTGCCATCTTGGACACAAGAAAAGACAAACCGCAGAGGGAATATTGTGTTCTTCTATCACAACGCTTTCCTACACTTAGAATTTGCAAGAATTGATGCATGTAACGTGATTTTGTTAGTTTATATAGATAATTCTATGGCTGGGGTCGATGTCTCACTAATTACTCAAAGAAATTATGCATGTACAAATCAAGACAAGCTCCGGCATTCCACAATTGCTACAAATCTCCGCTCAGTAGCCTCAAAACTACTCTAAGAAAAAAAACAGTTTGCTATCGAACATTCGAGCTTCAAACTTGAAAAAGTTTCCATTATCAAAGAGAAAATAGCAACCGTACTATTAAAAACATTCACAGTCTAACTTTGAACTATCAATTCATGGGAATTTTTACGTGATGCCCAAAAGGAATGGACAAAACTAGAAACAAACCCACATTTTACAAAGATGCCAACTAGATAAATACCCACAAAATCATATGAATCAAATCCATATTTTATGGTGAAGATACAAACTTGCTTACCCTGATCATAAGCCGTGATGTTTGCACAGATCAGAAGCACCATCTAGAAAGTAAAATCAGAAGCCTCTTCATCTTTCCCATTCACAACATACCCTGCAATCATATAGCTCCACATTCATTTCCTCCTTTTCCTCGATAACTGTTGGTTTTATTTCTCACATTGAATTTCCCAAGTTCACCTGGACAGCTCATGCTTCATGATTGCAAGGATATTTGATTCATTTCATCTCCACCACATCCACAATAGTGAAAAAAAATATGAATAAAATAAAAACACAATAAGTAATCAAGAAAAACATAGAGGGAAACAAACCTCAAGGTCTAAACATTACTGCCATTCTAGAAGCATGGGCTCGCATGCGAAGGGAGTGGATGATGCACTAATAGGAAAAGTCCTTCTCCCTCCCTTCCTATATAAAAAACATCATAGCCTATTCTATATCCTTCAGTGAAAGTTTGAAATCTAAAACCCCAAAATGGGAGCCGTAGCAGGGGCCTGCACGGATGTTTTTTAATGCTAATGAGCTAGTGCACGGGTATTTTTGAATTCTACATTTGTTGTTTCATTATTTGCATATTTTATATTTGGTGTTTTTTTTTTTGCATATTTATCTTTTGTTTAGTTTATTTTTTGTTTTTTTATTTGCATATTTTATATTTTGTTGCATTTTAAATTAATTATAGTTAAACAACTCTATGTTTTTAATTTAGTGTAGTTTAAATTAATTTAATTTAATTTAACTAGGATTTTGTCATAATTTGTATTGGTTGCATTGCTTATAGTGATATCCTATACATAAGTCCCTTCAAAGACAAACACGATGATGATGACGGTGATCATGATGATGATGATCATGATCATGATGGTCATGATGATGATGAAGACAACTCATCGCCATGATCATGATGATCATGATGACGATGAAGATGGATAATATGATGGTGATGATTAAAACAACGACGATGATCATCATCATCCTTTTCATCGTCATCACCATCATATTCGTCATCTTCATCATCATCTTTAAAATCATCATCGTCGTCATCATGATCTTCTTCATCATCGCCATCTTCCTTGTCATCATCATAATCATAATCATCATATTCATAATCAACATCTTCATTATCACCATCATCATCTTGATCATAATCATCATATTAGTCGTCATCAACATCAACATCTTCATGTTCAACATCATGTTCATCATCAACATATTCGTCATCCAATTCATCAACATCTACATTATCATGATCATCATCTTCATCATCATCATCATCATCATCATTTTCATTATCATCATCATCATCTTCATCATCATCATCATATTCTTCATCATCATCATCATCACCATATTCATCATTGCAACTTTAGGGGGAGATCAGTTAATGGATACATCTACATGATAGTGGGAGCAGTCAGTTGAATTAAAAATTAAGGATTGCTCCTAACACCCATTCCAAGGACTAATCTGACAATTCATTATGATCCAAGGAAGTAGTAAAAAATAAAATACAACCTTTTGGGCCCTATGAAGCCTCGTGTTCTTATATTTGTGTAGATGAAGAATCAAGATGTATGGACCTAGTTCGGTGTCTTAAAAGAGGAAGATCCAAACTAAGTAGTTTGGTAGTTCCATAAAGTGCATTCTTTATAGGAGTGAATAATCACTCATAACCATTCTATTATATTTTTGGTGAACTCAGAACAATTTAGTGAATACCAAAGTAAATATCTTGTCATCACATCTTCATCATCATCACCAACATCATCATCATCATCGTCATCTTGCTCTTTTTAGTCAACATCTACAGTTGATCTACGAAAAGTGGTAGGGGCTGTGAAGATCTATGGTCAGAACAAGATGTTGGGTAGATCAATGGGCGAGAATAATTCCACAATCATAAGTTTCTCACTCCTTCATATGAAAAAGGGTTAGCAGAATGTTAAAGTTCTCAAGGTTGAGTGGTCCCGATGAAGATAGTTTAGAGATCAATGCTTGATATTGATCTCCCCAAATTAAGATGTGTAGGTTTATGGTGTTGATCTCCCCTATTATTTCTCCCCTCCTCACTCACCTCACCTTTTGACTTGAGTCCTCTTATTCTTCCCCCTCTTCCTTCTGTGGGCTCTTTGAACTGCGCCTTTAGCACCCTCGAAACAAAGAATGATCTTTGAAAGTCTCCAAACACGTAAGAGACTATCCATAATCCACCTAAAATTGGGGATTTTGTTTGATCACTTTGAACTGAGCATCTAGGGAGGACATGATTCAATTCTAAAAATAGTTGTTGAATTTAGGGTTGATAAAAAAAGTTGCTACCTGAAAGCATTAGGTTTACATTCTGGGGTTTTTCTTTTAGGTAGGCACACCGAAGGATAATTTTTTCAATGTGTTTGAATAATAATTATTTTCACCGAGTTTTTAAAAGAGAAATGAGAATCCCTATCAATTCCTCTCATTTGACATATAGATGTTAGTAGACTCAAGAGTAAAGTTTGAAAGATAAATTTTCAAGTCTTCTAATAATTCAGTTTATTATGGTGAAGACGATGCTTAGGGATTAGGTGTAGTTTTAAATTGAATGGCACTTTGTCCATATGGTATTTGTAACTTTTTTTTTCCATTAATGGTAAGGTGGATCCTAAAAAACATTAATAGTTGGAGAGATAATAATACAATGATTTTAATACCATGTAGAAAAGTTCATTTCAAAACACGTAAGGTAAAATGTCATTGAAAAGTTATTCTTCCAATTTTTTTAATTTTATGTTTTTTATTTAAACCATTGGTTATGGCAATGATCAAGTGGTCACAACAAGGATCAACAATCTTAAATCTGCCAGGGATGTACAATGTTGAAAGTACACTAGTTTTAGGTGGATACATTGGCACTGGACAAAGATCATATTTTTAGTTTGTTATTAATGTTAGGGATTTGATGCCTAATATATTTTGGCCTTGTAACATAGTAGTTCTAATAGTGGAGCTCTTCTCAAAACAATTCTAGACATAAATAATCTTTAGTACCCCATGAGCCTACTTTCACCTGTAATTTCATATTATGCATTCATATAAGGTTGTGAGTAGTTCTCAACTACTCTAACTGCTTTAGCATGATAGGAAACAAAAATTTCCCTTCAAAGAATAAATAGGCCAAATAACATGCAATAGAAAAAACCAATACTCCTAATGGTTATGTCTATGTTCACATTAACAAAACAACTGCAACAATCTCTTTCTAAATGGGCTTTTTCCCAATCTCATCTTCCATCATTGTTACATGTTCTTCTTTCTAAACCTTTATTTGAGTCTCTCCTCCTATATACTAACTCTTGATTAATGCCCATAAAAAGAATCTAGAAGTGATAAATCATATGTACATGTTTTACCTCACTAATTCCATGTAAATGTTGAATCACTTGGGATTTCTTCTTATTGTCATTTTTTTTCTATACATTGTTTTTAATAAATAATGAATTTTTTCTTAGCAATTAAATTTTCGAATAAAAAGAATGATTTATTTTTAAATGTCAACATTGAAGGGTTCAATTTCTCATATCCCTTAAAAGTGAAATGAGACCTGCTCTTCAAATTTGATCCCTGGCGACTCTGGAGTTGTTCAACCTGGTAAAGGTGGCATCATGGTTAGGTCTGGTACAGAAAGGATGTCCTCACGTATGATCTTACCAATAATCATATCCCTCAATGCCATTTGTGACACTCTGTAGATGAAGATCATGCCTAAAGCATCAACGATTCACCATCCTTCCCGACTCCAGAGATCTCGCACATGGCTTGCATAGAAAACAACAGGAGATCATGAAGTTCAAATATTTGAAGCAATGAACTGAGCCTCTACATGAAGAAAAGGAATGCGGCTAGCTGAAACCGTTTCGAACACCACTGTTAGCGTAAGTGAAAAGGAAAAGAATGTCACATCCAAATACGGCGATCCATGTGGACAGAAATGTAGCTTATTCAAAGGAGGCGGCATGAATGGATTCTCAACAGAAAATAGAGATCCCTGCCCATGTGTCCACTCGTGCTTCCATTATGCTGACTAGTCATCTATGTATCCATATCCATATTCATCACCCTATATAAAACCCACCTTCCCAGACCGATTAAGATGCATAAGATGAATTAGTATTTAGAGGCAATGCTCGAAGTGTTATTCTGTTAAGAGAGTTTGATAAATATGAAAGAGTTGAAATGGCAATATCCTTTGAGAATCTTGTTGCTCTCAGGGTGTCACATGGTTGGTGAGCTTGATTCCATGGTCATCTGTCACCTTGGTTTTTCACACCAGGAAAGTGCCAACCATCAGGGCCTAGATGCAAAGTACTTTCAATGTTTTAGGATAGTTATACCTTTAGCTATGTAGTGCCTCGGTTTTCCTATCCCAGGAGTGTCTCCCAAGAAACCCTCAAAGAAATCATGGCTTCCAAAGTCCTAGTACATGGTGACCGTGTTCAGTGGCAACCAGTAGGAGGAAATGCTCGTGCTAGGTTGGAAGGTGTCCAAACTCTTCATCGCATCATTTGTGAACTCTAGTTCCAAACTTTTTCTAAGGTGTTGAGGAGGTGGAAGAAACCCCCACTGTATGACCTCTCGAAGAACCCGCGTCATGGGAGGTGGAGATTACAAATATTCGCTTCTCAAATTCCCATCATACAATAGTATTACTAGGACAGAGGGGGGTTGTAGAAAAGGAAAAGCATGGAAATGTAATAAAATCCTTTTCCAGTCCAGAAACTGTGTAGAAAGGTTCCTTTGAGCATGAAATTACATACACCCAAGGAAGGACACGTTGATGATTCAATAGACAGACGAGTGGTTGAGCCGAGTTAGCAGTGAGTCATCAAAAGCATCCTTAATGTTATTTTCACGAACTGCAAGCTCAGAAACAGAAGCGATATACTACCGTCCAGACCAAGCATGCACATTAGCTCCATATATAATGTATGTTTTAATATATCTAAATTGTGGCAGTAGTACCATGCTCTAAGTTGTTAGTAGTTGATTATGACTATAAACAGTTTCTTGTCATGTTTTGAGGATTAGCCTGAAGGACTAAGATATTATAAATTCCTCTGCAAAAAGGAGATAAGGGTTGGGAATGTATAAGAGCAAAGGATCTCCACTATAATGTGTTTCAAGATTTCTAGATATATATGAATAAAATTGTAGAGGAATGATAATCCTTTCATGGAAAAGGTTCCCGTGTCATCTTTTCTTTACTAAGTAACTTCTTTACATGAATGTTTATCTTGTTTTTCATTTGAGTTTGTATTTGCTTATCATGTTTGAGCATTAGTGTATATATGGTCCAGGCTTACCAAAATAGGGCTTCTCACAAGTGGATGCAAAAATGACTAAGTAGCCTCAGAAAGATGCCCGTAGCACATGGGGGCCTTGTATATTGGTATTCATCCTACCTGATCATGTCTTCATATTGTATTGGAAGTGCATGAAGAAAAATTTATGGACCTGCCAAAATGGTGTTTTAGGCAGATTAGACCAAATTGAGAAACATGTCTAAGTATGGAATTGGTGTTAAATCTGCCCAAGTGGCCTTAAGGAAATACCCACCATGCCTCATAGAATGATGTGAACAATGTATTGATAATGTGAGTCTCTAGAGTGTTGTATGGAGCATACAACCAGATTCACTTGCCTCACCAAACTACAACATATATTTAAGGAAGAATTGGCCTGAGCAGCCTTAGTCAAAATTGGTCCCAACAGCCTTAAGAGAATGCCCACCACAATTCATGGTTTGAGAAGAATTCCCACACCATGGTACCTTCCTATGGATAGTTGGTTTGGATACCTATTCATGATTTGATTTCTATTTAATCTTTCTTGAGGAGAAAGATACAGACCTACAAAAATAGGGTGTTTCATCGGTGGATGCAAAAATGGCTAAGTAGCATTAGAAAGATGCATGCACTAAATTATGGGTTAGAGTAAATGCTTGCAACACATGGGGGTCTTGTAGATTTGTCTTTGGAATACCTGACCATGTATTTAGATTATCTTGGAAGTGGATGAAGGAAAAATTATGGAGCTTCCAAAAGGGTGTTTTAGGCAGATTACTCCAAATTGAGAAATTTGTCTAAGTATGGAATTGGTGTTACATATGCCCAAATGGCCTTAAGGAAATGCTATCCATGGCTCATAGGATGATGTGAAAAATATATTGAGAATGTGAGTCTATATAGTGTTGTATGCAGCATACAACCATGTCACTTTCCTCACCAGATACTTTATAAGGAGGAAGACGTCAACCTGCTAACTTTGTGAAACTTTGGAAATTGACTAAGTATGAAAAAGTAATCAAAACTACTGTAAGAGAATGTAAATGAATGCCATAATTTATAGGAGAACATAAATGCCCGTAGCACATGGGGGTCCCGTAGATTGTTGTTTCTCCTACCTGACCATGTCTTCAGTTTTCCCTATAAGTGGCTGAGGGAGAAGTTATGGACTTGCCATAACAGGGGTTTGTGCTAGAGCAAGAAAAAATGGCTAAGTAGTCTCAGAAAGATACATGCCCTATATTATGGGATAGTGTAAATTCCCACAGCACATGGGAGTCTTGTAGTGTGTTGGTTTTTCTACCTAACCATGGTATTATTTCTCCTTAAGAATGTATGAAGAAAAAGTTATGAATCTGCCAAAATGAGGTTTCGAAATAAATTTTGGAGAAAAACCTCAAAATGAGCAAGTGTTGGAAAACTAGCTCAGGTAGCCTTAAGAAAATGCCCGCCACAAATTGTGTGTTGTAGAAAATTCCCGCACCGTATGGGGGTCTTGTAGATTGATATTTGTCCTACCTGATCATGTCTTCAGACGGTCTTGGAAGTAACTGAGGAATAAGTTATGAACCTGCCAAAACAGTGTTTTAGGCATATTGAACCAGACTAAGAAAATTGTCCTAGTGTTGGAAAAACTAGCGCATGTGGCCTTGGAAACATGCCCCCATACCTTATAGGTGTATGAGAAAAATAACCTAAAGATATCATCCTATAGCTTGTTGAAGACGCTATCTCACCATGGTCTCAATTCTCAAAGAAGATCTTTTATGACAAAGATAATGGTCTCCCAAAACAAAGTTTCAAGTTGTTTTGCACTATTCCAGTACTTGTAAAACTGCCTCACTGGCATCAGGGAACTTCCCACCCTATCTCATAGGATGATGAGAAAAAAAATATGAAAGTGTTAGATATAAATCTTCCAAAAGTATGAAAAATATTATTTTTCATTTTAAGAACACAAGAAAATTGGTTAAGTGTTAGATTCAGGAAATTGAAAAGGCATTTTGAAATTCCCACAAGGAGGGGTTATATTAATGAGAAAATTCATCAGGTAGCATAGTTATGTTCCTTGGTGAACTGAATATCCAACCATACCTTTAGGTTTTCTTATGATGGTCTCATATGCAAAATATCAATCTACCAAAAATAGGAAAAATAATATTTTGTATAATGAGAACAAAAGAAAATTGACCAAGTGTTAAAAACACGAGTTTGAGAGGTCAATTGGAAATTCCCACCAAGGGTTGTCTTTGTGCAAGTAAATTTATCAAATGTCATGGATCCATTCTTTAGTAAGTTTTCCATCTTCTCTTGAATTTAGGTCTCCATAGAGTGTTCACATATGTGAAATAGGATTCTACCAAAATGGGAAGAAATATGTTTTGATGTTCAAAAGAGGTTCAGAAGCTATTTTGAAATGCTTGCAAGAGGTTGCGTTTGTATCAACATACTATCTTGTGATATGGTCTTGTTCATTATTGAAATGACTATCTAGACATGCTTGTAGGTTTCCTTATGGTGATCACATGAGGGAGAAATTAATCTGCCATGGTAGAAGAAAAATTGTTTTTACAAGTTAAAAACAATTCTGTATAAGTGTTAAATTAAACAGTTTGGAATCCTATTTTCAAATGATCTCCAGATAGAAAAAAATATGAAATTGAATATTTTTGAGAAGGGATGAGCTCTGCAGCTTGATGCAAGGTTGGGGGTTTGGTTACTAAGGAGGAATGTTTAACGAATTACCAGTAGGAAAGAAGTGTCCTAGTAAGGCGATTAAGATCAAGCTAGGATGGTTCCTACTCCTCCTTGTCGAAAGAGATACCGTGGGAGGAATTCTTCCTCAAAGGAGGGACCAGCAATCCCCTCTGTGATCTCAAATATGGAAACTGAAAAAGGTAAAGGAATAGTCAGACCATCTGACCAGCTCAGAGATGGGGAAGGATCTAGTGGGAAGCATAAGGATGAAGCAACTAATCAGAGAACAAGAAGGACAGGGAAATGTGTCCCAAAATCCAAGACAATCCCAAAGCTGCAGATCAAATAAGAAAGAGTCAAAAAATACATTCAATAGATGAAAGAACACGCTCTCATAGGAAAATTTGTGGGGATTTGTCCCACAGAAAAGAACTTGGTATTGTGGAGAAATACCACATGGAAACCCCAAGGATATTACGATCTTCAGTTGGGAACAAAACCATTCTTCACAATAATATTATTTAATGAAGAAGACTGAACGAGCATTTTTGAGAATGGTCCCTACTTCTATAATTCGGTAGGCCTTTTCCTTAGACCATGGAAAGAGAGATTCAACCCTAACAAATAAAACCTCATGATTGCCCCAGTATGGATAAGAATTTACTTACTCCCAACGAAGTACTCGAAGGAAGAAATTGTGATGGATATAGGGAATATGTTGGGGAACTTTATCAAAGTCTCACAGAACACTCGACAAAGAAAATACATATCATATGCTAGGATCTATATCTACATCAACATTTCTAGAGATCTACCAGATGGAATCGAGATAACATGGAAGGACAAACAATGGTCCCAGGCAATAGACTATGAACAAATCCCATTCAGATGCAGAAGATGTCATGAGCATGGACACTTATTTCAAGATTTCCCACAAAATAAAAGACCAGGAGGGAAGAAATATCAGGAAAACCAAGATGCTGATGGGTTCACCAAAACCCAAAACAAGAAACTACAAGCAAGAAAGGCCTCAGGACCAAATATTAAAAAAAGGGTACAAACCCAGAATAGGTATGAGATCCTCCAAGAAGATAAGGCAATTAGTAAAGAAGTACAGCAAATAGAGCAGAATAGGGTAACCAATAAATAATACCAACATAGTGAACAAATTATATCTAACCACGAGAAGGAGACAGAGATAATCCCAAAAAAGAAACAATATATAGTCAAAACATCTACAGATCAACTCTACCAGTGGAAGCAGGAGACAATCAAGAAAGTATTCGAGACATCTGAGCCCATAACAAAAGATATGGAGATAGGAGATGTGGATCTAGAAGGACTGGAAGCTGCTTGCTCTGACAAGATCCCAACCCAGATCCCCCCACAACAAGTATCCTTGCTGGAAAAGGTGATAATTCAAGATAAAAACATGAATTCCTTGGGAGTAGTAGTTGAATCTCTCAAAGACATGGATGGAAAAAAGAAACTAAAAGAAGAAAAATAGGGAATTCCAAGCAATGTACAAAGAATCAAGGCTATAGGGGAGAAATTGGTGGCTTCAAGGCAGTATACAACTATAGATGCTTCCCTTTCTCCTTCTATATAACAAATTCTTGATGAGGATTACATCCTGGAACATTAGAGGAAGCAGTAGCACTTTGAAAATCTGTCTTCTAGAAGAAGAAGTGAAAAATAAAAATCTAGTATCATCTTTTTGCAACAAACAAAATGTTCGGGTGAAGAGCTAACAAGTATAGCCTGGAAAATATGGAAGGGCTGTGAATTAGTAGCGATAGATCCCAAAGAGGAGGTACGAGGGTTGTGAATTCTATGGAATCCTCTAGAGGTTAACCACTTAGACTTCTTAGCAACTCCATTTTCACTCTTTGTAGACTTCCATATCTTAGGTACCAGAATAAAAGGATTTCTGACCAATGTTTATGGGCCCCCAAGGGCAGAGCAGAAATTATCCTTTCTAGACTCGCTCTCTGATATCAAAGAAATTGTGGAGGACAAATCATGCATCATGGGTGGATATTTCAACCTGATCAGGAACCTAGAAGAGAAAAAAAGGTGGTATACGGAACGTGAACCCTCCAAGCACTCAATTCAATGAATTAATTGATGACCTTAATTTGATATATGTTAGAACTTCTAATGGTATATTCACGTGGAACAACAAACAAGCTAGAGATAGAGGGATAGCCTATCGGCTTGACAAGTTTTTAATTTCAGAATCTATCATGATGGATGGTGGAGAACTAAGAGCTGTGGTGCTTCAAGCGATAGGATTCGATTATTAGCCTATTATTCTGGAATGGGGAAATGTGGGGATAAATCTTTGAATACCATTCATATTTGAAAATTTTTGGCTCCTCCAAGTAGGTTTCCATGAGAAACTCAAGGAATGGTGGGAAGGATTCCCACCCATTAGAGGCACCTGAATGTATCAATTCAAACCAAACCTTAAACTCTTGAAAGATAACATTAAAAAATGGAATAAGTAGTCCTTTGGTAATATATTTCAAGCAAAACAGGCTCTAGAGTGTAAGATGTAGCTGAACTAGGCTCAAGGGATGAGCATGGGATTTTCAGAGGAGCTAACGATACAATAAGAAATCTTGTTACAATAATTTATCCAACGAGAACAATAGGAGGAAGTCTACTAAAACCAGAAATCCACGGTCAAATGGATCCAAGAAGGGGAATGCAACACCAACTTCTTTCACAAAGCGGCCATCCAACACCGACATGGGAATCATTTGGACATCTTGAAAATGGAGAACGGGAATATATCTAAAACTCAAGAAGAATTAGAAACCACTTTGAACTCTTATTTTGCTAATTTATTGAAGGAACCACAAGAAAACGTAGAAGAATCCTAGAGAGAGGTGTTTAGACATATTCCCAAGCTTATCACGGATGAACACAATCATATACTAGGAAAATACATTGAGATGACAAAAGTGAATATGGATATTAACCAAATGGAAAAAGATAAAGCTTCGTGACCGGACGGGTTCACTACGAATTTTTTCCATGCTTGTTGGGATTGGTTAAAGGAGGAAATATGGGCCTTGGTGGAAGACACCAGGAAGACTAGGAAAATTCTCAGAGCTCTTAACTCTACATTTTTAACACTTATCCCCAAACCAAATGGTACAGAGGACCCTAGGAAACTAAGAACGATTGCTCTGTGTAATGTCATCTAAAAAATAATCTCCAAGGTTATGGTAGATCATTCAAGGCCCCTACTTCCCCTCATCATATCATCGAAATAGGCCAAGTTTGTGGAAGGAAGGTAGATCTTGGATGGCATTATTCTGGTCCATGAAACTATTCATTCTCTCAAAACCATGAAGATTCCAGGTATGCTTGTAAAACTAGATCTCTTGAAAGCATATGAAAATTCGAATTGGAATTTTTTGGCAGCAATTCTCAAATCTTTTGGTTTCTTGAAGGATTTGACAAACTGGGTCATGAATATGGTCTCATCAGAATTTTTTTTATCTTGGTCAATGGCTCTCCTTCGACCCCCTTTAACGCTTCGAGAGGAATACACCAGGGGGACCCCCTCTCTCCCTTCCTTTTCATCATAGTGGTTGAAGGACTAGGAAGGTTGCTTAAAACCAGAAGATCTGAGAACAATATTCGGGGCTTATCCCGAACTACAGGGATTGATCCCCATACCCATTAACAGTTCGTGGATGATAATATTCTTATGGGCCCTTCATCGGTCCAGGAGGCCAGAGGCATCAAAGATAGTTTGAACACATTCCTCGAAGCAATTGGTCTAGAGATCAACAAGGAAAAGTCTCAGACATACTTCTTCAATACCCCGAGAATTACAAAAAGGAATATCCTTAGAATCCTAGAGTTTTCGGAAGGAAAAATTCCATCGAAATATCTAGGTGCACCGCTAGCAGAATCAACTATTAGACAAATCTCATTGAAGGGATTGTTGGACAAAATCAAATAGAAGATGAACATTTGGACCTTCAGAGATCTTAATTTTCCGAGTAGACTCATCATAGTGAAATCAGTTCTAAAGGCAATGCCATTATATCTATTCTCGGTGTTGGCTTCTCCAAAATTAGTCATCAAACAAATAAAAAATATTTAGCAAAATTTCCTATGGGATGGATAGGAAGAACACAGGAAATGGACTCTAGTGGACTGGAAAACCATACGCACCCCTAAGGCAGTGGGGGGACTTGGACTATCAGACCCTCTAGACAGTAATAAGGTGATGAGTGCCAAAATATGGTGGAGATGGATTAATTCTGAAGAGGAACTGTGGGACAAACTTTGGCACCTGAAATATGCTCCTATCCGGCCCAAGAAATCCTTGGTACAATTTGGAGAAAAATTACTAGGGTCTAGTATATGGAAAGAGGCACAGGAAAACAAAGGACTAGTCCAGAAGCATAGCTTCTGGGAAGTGTAGAACGACAAAACTACTCGATTTTCTAGGGATGCATGGAACCAGGAACTGGTTCTAACATATGGAGAGGACTCCCCTGTTCTATGTTCCTTTATTCAGAACCACCCCCTGAGCATGGTGGCAGAATTCTAGGATCCTAGAGACAATGACAGGATCTTTAGGTCTTGGAAAGACAAGAATTAGTGGAAATATCAATCTCCAAAGGAAAATGTAGAAGATTTCATGGAAGAGCTTAATTCAAGAAAAATGACCAAGAAAGATGGTCCGGACAAAATCAGATGGGGGTACTCCAACATAGGAAACTTCAACCCCAAAGAGGCCCTAGGACTTGTCACAGAGACTCAGAATATTGAACCAGAAGCCAAATGGGGGAAAATTTTTGGAGGATGGTGGTGGCCAAAGGTAACGGTTTTTTGCTGGCTCGTTCTTAAATGACGCTTTCTAACCTAGGATAACCTTCATATCAGGGGAATCATTGGATGCTTTAGGTGTTTCATGTGTGAGGAGAACAACGAAACTATAAACTATCTTCTAGATGAATTATCGGTGGCAGACTCAATTTGGGAAAAAGGAGCATCCATTTTTAAGAAAAACCACCAACACAAAGGAAGTCCAGACATCACAATTGCAAAATGGCCAATGAAGGTATTCAAAAACAAAATTGTTAATAGAATGTGGGATCTTCTCACAGGTTTTATGTTGTGGGAACTATGGAACATTCGTAACAACCAAATCTTTGAAAATAAAACCTAGAAAAAAGGGGAAATCTAGACCATTATAGAAGCACATCTAAAAGAAACAATTACCCTACACCAATGGACAAAGGAATATTTCATAGCAGAAGTAAACAAAAGAAATATTTTGTATGAAATGGGGATTGTTGAATTACCTATCAACAAGGTGCAAACCAGAATGGAACCGACTTCTATTAACAGTGTTAAAACATGGACTAGGCCACCAGAAGGCTCCTTTAAATTCAATTTTGACGGAGCAGCCAAAGGAAACCCAGGCCCATTAGGATTCGTAGGAGCATTAAGGAACTTAGATGGAATTATTCTTAGCATGCTTTAGGGATCAATTGGTAAGAAAAAAAATAATATGGTGGAGATAAAAGTCCTAATTAATGGCTTATCCTGGGATCTACAAGCAAGGAAAACTCTATTGGTGGTGGAAGGAGATTCACAGATAATAATCAACATGGCTCGATGGATCCAAAACGGTGCATCTCCATCACACGTCTCAAAGAACTAGTGATGGGAAGTTCAGTTATTTCCTCTCAAAAGGATTCTAATAGGACATTCAACCAAACTATTCTCATGTGTAAGGAGATCAGGCAACAAGGTGGTGGATGCTCTCGCGAATGAAGGAGTACAAAGTCCTAGCTCTTTCCATGCAGAAGAGATCGACGACAATGGAAACGGATGGGTAATTTGGGAATGATGCAAGAAGTTGGTGAAATAAGATATGGAAGGTAGGATAGAAATGAACAAATTTCAAACACATCCCAACCCACAGCAGGTGGAAGATAGTTGTCGCTCCAACTCAACAAGAATTAAGCCATCTGTTATGTCATTATCAAGTAACAGGCCCTCAAGTTCAGCGGTGGAGGGAGAAAAAAGTTGCGAGTTGTCCCAACTATCAGGTGGGGCCGATGAACCACATGCCGAGATGCGCAGTGGAGGTATGGATCACGTGGTCTCCATAGCTGGAATGAATGCCATCTAGAGAGCATGTAAATCGATGAAGGAGCATAAATATGTGCAGGATTAATACCCTGGTTGATCCATGCAAGGAGAAGGAGAGGATTCGTCCCTCTGGTCCTACGGGTACATATCTCATATTGGGTATCACAAGGACAATGATTTCCAAAGGTCTCTATATCAATCAAAATTCAATGAAGAAGAAGGTGGCATGTCTCCCACAGAGCATGAAAGATATGGAAAATCATGGTGAATGGAAGAGAATGATGAAGGTTAAGGAAGAAAGATCAAGTGGTTTCAATGCTCCAGGCTAGGGGAGTAAAGGATTACGCTATATAAATTCACCCAGGAGGGATCGCAGGGTCTCATTCATGGTTGCAGTTATGTTATTTCTGGCTCCTAGTAACATTCTATGTGGTGTTATCATGCCTCTCTACTAGAGAGCACGGAATCGCCAAAGGGGAAATGGCAGAGGGGAAGGAACCAGTGGGGCGATTCCCAACTCAAGGATTGATATTCCTACAATTGAGGAACAACCAACCCTGCGACCCTTTAAATGGGGATATCAGTACATGGTGGAGACACTGGCGATGATAGAAGCATACATTGCCATGGAGGAATTAGATCTCCTCAGGGAGTATGAGACCATTATGGGTTGGCACCTGGCACTTAATCCTTTCTAGATAGTCTAAATTCTCCTGGCCAGTGATACACAAGCCAAGGTCCAAATTGCACAATGAATAAGGGAGGCTTTGGTCCTCATCCAGAGCGGGTAGCAGGAAAACTTGGCTGGCTTCCATCTCCTTGAATAGATTGCAATGGAGGTTATGGACAGCCCCAAGGATAATTCTACCACCTCAACGAATAGTCCTCCCAATTTGCTAACCAACGAAGACGCCAGTGCTCCTCATCCTCAGCAAGAGGAGTTTTATTCGAGACCAAACTTCGATGCAGGGAGATGAACTCTTGGGACTCTGGTTTCGTGATTTGTTCTGTTTTTGCTTGGCCTTAGTGTAAGTAATGTTTAAGTGTTATGATTTTCTACTGTTGTGGGGATGGGATTTTGGTCTGATGCGCTCGGGGCTCAGTAGTAGACATGTTTTTTGTTGTCTGGAGAAAAGGAATAATGCTATAGTGTCCAATGTTATGGGTTGTTTCTAACGTGGTTTAATCTACCGGATGTAACAAGGAAATATCAGTCTATTCTGTTTTAGTGATAAGGGATGGGTTCAGGTTTCAAATGATATCCATAGGTCTTAAGGTTTATTTCAATGTAATGGTCGGTTTCAGTATCAGTCACTAAGTTAGTGTCGGTAGGTGCTTTATCTTTGGGCTCTAATCATGTAATGTGCTTGGATGAAATTTTGCAACCTTCAAGGATTTCAGGACACCCTTTATGAGCCCTATTTGGTATTAGACTAGTTCTATATAGTTCATCTAGCAAAACCAGGTCTGTTTGTATCTCATTTTTGTATCACCATTTCGTATTATAATAGAATTTTATCCTGCTTACTGATAATAAAAAATGATCTCCAGATAATGCGTGTGTATCAAAAACTTCAAAAGGTGACATGGATGTGATCCTTGTTAAGGTGGCTATCCAGCCATAATTTTAGTTTGCGTTATGATGGTCATATATGCAAAATATGGACTTACAAAGTTAGTGAAAAATAATAAATAGATTTTATTAAATAAGATGCTATAGGAATGTATTTAGAAAAATAAACAAAAAAATAAAATAAAGAATTTAGACATAGTTTTGAAGAGACACGTCTTACTATTGTAGAGATGCAATGTTTAGAAGAAGTTTTAATTGATTATTTCATTAAAAGAATAAATAACAAACAGATATTTGAAGAGGTGTCCAAGCATGATGACATGGCTATGTAGCCTCAGAAAGATGCCCACCCTAAATTATGGTTTAGAGTAAATTCCCACAGCACATGGGGGTCTTGTAGTGTGTTGGATTGTCTACCTAACCATGGTATTATTTCTCCTTAAGCATGTCTAAAGAAAAAATTGAATCTTCCAAAATGAGATTTTAGAATAAATTTTGGAGAAAGTCCTAAAAATGATGAAGTGTTGGAAAAATGGCTCAGGTAGCCTTAAGAAAATGCCTGCCACAAATTGTGTGTTGAAGAAAATGCCCGCACCATATGGGGGTGTTGTAGATTGATATTTGTCCTACCTGATCATGTCTTCAGACTATCTTGGAAGTACCTAAGGAAGAAGTTATGAACCTACTAAAACATTGTTTTAGGCAGATTGGACTAGACTAAGAAAATTGTCCAAGTGTTGGAAAAAATGGCTCATGTGGCCTTGGGAAAATGCTCTCCGTACCTTGTAGGTGTATGATAAAAGTTATCTAAAGCTATCATCCTACCGCTTCTTGAAGAGGCTATCTCACCATGGTCTGAGTTCAAAAAGAAGATTTTTGATGACAAAGATAATAGTCTACAAAAATAGAGTTTTGGGCTGTTTTGCACTATTCTAGTACTGGCAAAACTGCCTCAATTGCCTCATGGAAATGCCCACCCTATCTCATAGGATGATCAGAAAAATAATATGAAAGTGTTAGGATATAGCTTGTTGATGGGCGCATCTAACCATGGTGTTAGTTATCCTGTGGAGTGTTTTATGACAAAGATATAAATCTGCCAAAAGTAAGAAAAACATTATTTTTCATTTTAAGAACACAAGAAAATTGGTTGTGTCAGATTTGGGAAATTGAAAAGGCATTTTGAAATGCCCGCAAGGAGGGGTTATTTTGATGACAAAATTCATCAGGTAGCATAGTCATGTTTCTTAGTGAGCTGAATATCCATCCATACATTTAGGTTGTCTTATGATGGTCTCATATGCAAAATATCAATCTCCCAAAAATAGGAAAAATAATATTTTGCATAATGAGAACAAAAGAAAATTGACCAACTGTTAAAAATAGGAGTTTGAGAGGTCAGTTGGAAATTCCCGCCAAGGTTTGTCTTTGTGCAAGTAAATTTATCAAATGCCATGGATCCATTCTTTGGTAAGTTTTCCATCTCCTCCTGACCTCAAGTCTCCATAGAGTGTTCACACGTGTGGAATAAGAGTCTGCCAAAATGGGAAGAAATATGTTTTGATGTTCAAAAGAGGTTGAGAATCTATTTTGAAATGCTTGCCAGAGGTTGTGTGTGTGTCAACAGATTTATCTTGTGATATGGCCTTGTTCATCATTGAAATTCCTATCTATCCATGCTTGTAGTTTTCCTTATGGTGACCACATGAGGGAGAAATCAATCCACCAAAGTAAAAGAAAAAATGTTTTTACATGAAGTTAAAAACAATTTTCTCTAAGTGCTAAATTAAATAGTTTGGAAGCCTATTTTCAAATGATCTCCAGATAATGCGTGTGTATCAAAAATTTCAGAAGGTGGCATGGATTTGATCCTTGTTGAGGTGGCTATCCAGCCATACTTTCAGTTTGCATTATGATTGTCATATATGCAAAACATGGACCTGCAAAGTTAGTGAAAAATAATAAATAGAGTTTATTAAATAAGAGCTACATGAATGTATTTAGAAAAATAAACAGAAATTTAATAAAAAGAATTAAGACAGAGTTTTGAAGAGACACGTCTTACTATTGGAGAGATGCAATGTTTAGAAGAAATTTTAATTGATTATTTCATTAAAACAATAAATAACAAACAGATATTCGAAGAGGTGTCTAAGTATGTTGACATGGCAAGGTGTAATTGAAACAAGACATGAAGCACAAAGATGACTAAGGGCATGCATGATGACATTGACAAGAAAGAAGGACAAGAAAGGAACATATAGAGAGTCAAATGACCCATTATCTGGTCATTTGAATATGATTTGGGCAAGACAAAGATGTTGGTGCAAACATGACAAGGAGATGGTGACATGACAATAGACAAGCAAACATGATGACATAGATGTCCGCGGGCATGATAAGATTGGTAGGAAAAGACGTTGAAATTGAGTTCAAGCCTTAGATCATTGATCCACCCCCCCTCTTAGTGAGCATTGTGTCTAATGGACTGAAGTTTTCATTGATGCCAACGAGTGTTGTGCAATGTCCTTTGATTTACTCACAAGGAGAAATTGATAGTTTGGGCATTGGAACACTAGGTGGCCCAATTGGTCCAATCGCAAATTTGTCCTTCTACTGTGGAAAGTAATTAACACTTGTCAACAGCCAATATCTTAGTGGAGCATTGGGTTTATAAAAAAAATGGATTGGCTAGAGTCATTTTTTACTGGACCCTCTTGTTGCAATTACTCTAGTTTAAATAAAAGGAGGGAGTTGCAGGGTTGTTAAATTTGTTTGTAAGGTACCTGACCCGAAGAATACAACTGTTATTTTCTATCCCACAAAAAACAGATGCATGCTTACCTTTTATGCATTTGTGGCTAGATGGTTTTGTTACGGAGAGAAATTCCTATGGCTTGGGGTACCACAACAGACAGCTTGACTCCAGAAATCAATCATTTCCAATATGCAATAGAAATTAAATATCTAGCACTAAAGGATCAGAACTTGTACTTTATTCCGGACAGTTGAAGTAGATCCTTGTTGAGCTTTCCAACTTCAGCTTGAATTGATAGATTACTTCCTCAACAACAAGTAAACAATACAACAATACTATACATATTGGTGTTAGATCTATTCTAGCATATATAGTCAACAATGTATAAGCATTTGAAATCACCCATGGATGAAACATTCATTCAAACACACATTATTGGATAGAAAAGATATTTCTATTAATATAAGATTAGAGATTACAATGGATAAAACCTCTGTCGGCACGTCTGCAAATCGAAGAAACTAAATCCCCCACTTGGGCCTCCACCACTTCAATCCTCCATCTCTTGATAGCAAGCTCATAAGCAAAAGGCAATCTTGGGAAGAACACAAAAGTTCTCCAAGGGACAAAGGGATGCAGACTCAAGCATAAGTTCCGACAACAATGGACTATAGTTTCTTTGCTCTCAATTCTCTGTTATGCCTTCAATGTACCAAAGATTTCCTTATATATCTTTTCAAAGGGGTAATGAAAGGTCGAGTCCGAGCAATCTCAAGGCATATGGAATCTCAGGAGTCAAGTGAGTCGGATCCATGTCAAGGAAAACTCCAAAAGGATTTGGATTTTGTACACATCCCGATGTACGCAGTTTTAGTGGTCAAACCCATGTATATATGCAATTAGGGGTTTAGAAGTTGCATATATGGATTTACACATGTTTTTAGGGATGGTCTAGGAAACATCAAAGGACAAAAAATGGCCCAAGGGCCCTAAGGAGTCTGTAGAGGGACAGGGGAAAGGCCATAGAAGTGTGATTCACTTGGAGTGGTAAAATCAGCTCTAACAGATGCCCCCTAATGTGTGAGGTTAGAGGGGTCATACGATGGCCGAAATACATTATAAGTCCATCTCAGAAGTGGAGTGAGGAAGGATCCCAAATGGAAGACGAGCCACGCAATCAGCATAGTACAATGATAGAACTTTGCACATAACTACAAATACATATAGCAGTTCTGGATACATAAGAGTACAATGGCCATGAATAGGCATGGTACAAAATATCACATAAGTGGTCATCGGCACGTACAATATACATAGATCATAATCTCCATGATGAAGATATACAAAGGATCATGATATCCATAATAGCTGAATATATACAATGGATCAATGTCTCCATAATAGCTGGAAATGTCTGACATATACTGGAATCAAGTCACGAGAGCTGAAATCTCATGAACACTGGCACAATCAAGTAGGTAGTATATAAGAGATGCCACCAATATGGAAGGTCTTCTACACAAAACGCTACGAGTACATGTCCTACTATGTGAATAAAGGTGTCGAGGTCGAACATAGTAGTCCATCGTCTGTGTATCGGTCATTAATGTATACGGTTAACAGACGTGAGATCACCCACCAATAATGAAAATGGGAATCAAAGTACTAGAGTGCAAACTAACAGGTGCGAATAAATGTGTTGAGGTCGAACACTTGAAAGGATCCATCGATTAGGGGACATTGATGTATTCCCAAAGACTGTCGATAGTGAGAGAACCTGCCACTAATGATTGCAAGTCTCAAGGCACTCAAAATGACTCTAGATTCCAATCCCAGAATAAATGATCTGAAGTCGATGGGATGAAATCTGTTGGAAGGAGGGAATTAAGGCATCCCCCATCATCCAACACGAGGTACTCAGCAAAGCTGTATAATGTGGAAGGACTCGATCATAAGGTGCATGAACCAGTAATTGTACCAGGAATAGCCAACATGCAAAGTCAATATAACTGAGGAATGACCGACTTAGGTTTCAACTTCCTGACTGAACAAAGGCAGCATAGACTTGATATACAAACAGGGACATCTCTGCGACACAGGAGGCATCGATAGAGGCTCCATGGGGACTGGAAGCTTAACCAGTCGGTGGTAATAAACTTAGATAAACAAGTACACCTCCTAAATTCAAACTATAAACTCAACCAATGGATGTGATATATAGCGCTCTGTTTGAAGGTGACACGATTCGATAGCTGCCAAAGATAACATCTTTCCTTGTCCAGTTTTTTGGTTTTCTGATTTTTTTTGGAATTTTTCAAATATTTAAAAAGCTTGAAAAAGAATAAAATGGCTTTAGAGTTATAGAGTAGGAGGAGACGAGTGTCATAGGGGCAAACAAACTAGTTCCAAGCAGTGGAACATACCTATGCTCAATGCAAGGATACATGTGTAGGATAGCGACACTCGGGGGAAAATCCTCTCCCGGTAAAAAGGGAATCAAGCTGCAAAGGATATATATAATGGCTCTGCATGGCTAGACATGAGGAAAGAATGAGCTATATGCTCTAAAGTGCAATGTCAGAGAAGCCGACATAAGGCTCAATAAGGCAGGCAAAGCTCATGAAAATGAAATTAGAACTTGACATACGGGAGTCTTGAGGGAAATAGGCCAGCAAAAGATAAAGAGGAGAACGAGGATCTTGCGAAATGTCATGGCAGTACTATACAACGAACTCCCACACCCTAAAGGACAAAACATCAGCATAGGAACCAAATGCAGATAAGGCGCTAACTAGGTTACCCATGTAAGGTTAAGCTCTACCACTCATATCATGTCACTTCTAAAATGGCAAGAAGGTTCTGTGACATAATAGAGTGGCTTTGTACCTAAGGTTGTGATGAAATGGTCATAAGGTCTGCAAAATGAAAACGGTGATGAAACCTAACCTATATGCCAGTTTAGACATGATACTTGAGATCAGCATGAACAGGTCAATCCAACGGCTAAAACTGCACTCAAGAAGGTCTCCTACATCATAAATTAGGTCAAAAAAGGTCCAAAATGATTAGAAATAGTCCAAACTATAGGAAAGGGGGTAAAAATTTGAAAATTTTGAAAATTTTCTATCAATAGTAAATATTTCAAAACATTATAAAACATTTGAAATTTTAACCCAATTGAGCTCAGATTTTCAATAGCGAATTCCAGGAGATCCAGCCGGCGGAATCCACTACCGTTTCTTCCAGGTACTTACCCATGCTCTTCTCTTCCATTTCAATGCAATTTTTATGAAATTTCGTGGTCATTTGAGGTTTCTAGGCCATTCTAAAAAGGGCACGGTGGCCCACATGGAAATTGAGGGTTTTTCCACACATAGGGATGGCTATACGTGGAAAATGCCCCCAAACCCGCGTACATACACGACTGTTTGGCAAACAGTCGCGTATGCAGCTGCACATAATATTTTTTGAGTAATCTAATGGGAAAACTTGCAATTTTTTGTGCATGATGGTCCTATAATGGAGAGAGCATGAACATGGTGATGTAGAGGAGGTAGTAAGGGCCGATCTAATGGCTCAAAAAGGGCTACATGCATGTGGACACTACAAGTTTCGGTGTCTTAGCGGCTTGAGGGCCAAACCAAGACTATTGTAGATGCTGGTGGATTATTAGGATACAGACTCTGAGTCCTTCCAGATAGATGGGATGTCTCTCACCATAGAGGTGGAGGACATATACTTTATTACTAGACTTTCCCAACGGGGGGAAGTAGTGAAACTTCGTTCTCGTGGTGGGCCCGAAGGTGGCCTGACTATCGATGAGTACATTGTGGTGTACTGCTATCCAAACATAGAGAAGGTGGGGAGTCAGATCCCAACCAACGCTATATAGGTGTTGGTCCTAACAACCATCTTACTGACATTGGGCAGGATAGCAGGCTTGGATTCACTCCACAAGGCCTCGCAACCTCTAATGTTCTATGCAGTGGAGTGCATGATACCGACGATCTATGACTAGAGCACCACACTACTGAGCAACATGAAATATTAGCTCAACGAATGTAAGATGGGCAGCGTGTGGAACTTCGGTTTTAGTAGCATACTAAGCACATTTTTCTTTGAGCGTGTTCCAGGATTGAGCCCTAGAGTTGACATTCCTCTTCATGGGGTTCGAGAACCGGCCCAACAGTGTTGGGGGGATGCGATGCGCAGACTATGGGGAGGTAGGATGGCCAACCCCTATCCAGTTGATTTCTTTCCATGGTGGCGACGATAGATAGTTGTCATCGATGACTATCCCTATGCGGGGATAGATTTCCAAGGGAACTTGGACATGCTGCTACCACCAAGATCGGCATACAATGACGTAGGTAACGAATCTTGACCCTCTCTTTAAATTTTTGAGTTATTTAATTTTTTTTGTGTTTTCTGATTATATGAAATCAAAAGACATTCATTTTTGGGTGACATACATATTGAAATCTACCATTTGTATGAATATGTGGTACCATGGTGGCCTAAAGGCTTCCCTCGTCATAGACGAAGGGGAAGAGGAGACGATATCACGGGTGTGGATGCGGAGCGAATGCTCCAGAGCATTGATACCGACTTTGTTAGGTTGACACATAGAGTTTCCATGGTGCAAGTCGAGGACTTGGCTAAGGATATGCAGCGCCAGGTGGTGGGTGTACCACAAGCATGGGTGCGATTATTCTTATGGCTAGCTAGAGCCGTAGTGACCTTCCAGGATCACAACCGCCCTCCTCCTCCACAGGCTTAGAGACCTATGAGTGACACATTTTGTATTACCGTGTATTCTATTTTGGTGGCTTGAGAGCCCCATTTTTGTATCATGACACTATGTATTATCTCATTTTGGATGTTTATAAAAACTCTTATGATGATCAGTCTATTTATTTACATGTGTGAAAATTTGTGCTTGTGATGAATTTATTGTGTATGAAACAAATGCCAATCTAACATGTAGTTAGCATATGAGTCAGCAACTTGATTATTAATTCTTGGAATATGTTTGTATGTTATATTGTCAAATTGCCATTCTAATAATCTCACACATAAGAATCTTCTTAACAACGTCGGATCTCTAACATGGTACAAACCATTAAGCTGTGACACTACTAACTCCGAATCAAGACGTACCTCAAGAGAAAGAACGCCATGTAAAATGGCATCCCGTAAAAGATTAATAACGACACTATATTCAGCAACATTGTTGGAAGATGGCCATAGACATATGCCTCCTGAAGACAGTACCTGACACACAGGAGTATAAATCACCCAAGTAACAGAGGTTGAGTGTTGAGTGTGATGGCTCTCACCATCCGTGAATCCTATGTAGGTGGAAGATTCCATTGACATCTGCTAAAAGAAATGGAAACTAATCACAAACCCGATCATGATAAGAAAAATACCTAACTATGCAAAACTGTACAATAATATACAATAACCAGCCTTGGCTGAAAATCATGCATAGTATTTCTTGAGATAGAGCCCATTTCTAGGGTCCACGAAGGCTATTCCCTCATAATCCACTAACTCGTAAGTGCACTTCTCTAACACACGTTTGACGACATAAGGACGACGCCAAATGGGGTTAAACTTTCTTGCCCCCAGGGCTTCCTTCGGTTGATCCCATAAAAGGACCAAGTCTCCCTCACTAAACCTCCTTCGATGGACAGACTTATCGTATTAGACCTTTATGCGACATTTATTTACTTCTAGAGCCACCAAGGCATCTCGATGCTGCTCATCAAGTTGCTCAAGGTGGACCAAATGCTCCTCTAATGGTGAACTGTCTGGTAAGAGTTCTACAACTAGCTTCAAAGAAGGAATCTCACATTCAACCGGTAATACTGACTCCACTCCATGTACAAGTCGATATGGAGAAAAACCTGTGGCAGTCTTAATAGTGGTTCTATATGCCCACAAAGCAGGATATAACATAATGTGCCAATTATTCTTGCTTCGTGCGATGGTTCGTTGGAGAATGGATTTGAGTTATTTATTCACTGCTTCTACCTGTCCATTCACTTGAGGGTAGTAAGAGGAGGAATTCTCTTGCTTGTACCCTAAATTTGATGCCAATTCTTCCATCATACGATTCTGAAAGTATGCGCCATGGTCAGTGACAAGCTCTTTCGGAATCCCAAACTGAGTAATAATCTGGTTGAATACAAAGTGTGTGGCTATCTCATCGTCAGATTTAACTTTAGGCATAGCCTCAACCCATTTCATGAAGTAATAAATAGCCACTATGATATGATTATGCCCCCCCACTGAAGCTGGGTTGCAATCAATAAAATCGAGCCTCCGCTTAGTGAAGGGACCGGCGGTGATGATGGGATGTAAGGAGGTAGGTTTTGAGCACATATTATGTGAAAACACCTTGCAAGGGTGGAACCTCTTGACCGCATCTACACAATCTTTAAAGATCGACGGCCAAAAATAACCTGCTCTTAAGATTTTTTGGGTTGTAGAAAGCCCAGATAAATGACCACCACACGCCCCTCCATGGCAATCATTCAGCACTACCTCAGCCTCTTCATGGGTTAATCAACATCGTAAAATGGAATCTACCCCACTGCGGTATAAAGTGTTATCCACTATGAGGTAATTCTTAGACACGTGACGTAATCGTCGTCGTTCATCCCGTGAGAGGTGAGTAGGGACCTTCAATGTTTGTATATATATAATGATATCCCCATACCATGGGTGTAAAGTTGATATTAAGAAGATGTGCTCATCGATAAACGTATCTTCACAAACCAATTCCTCGGCCTCACTTGGGAAATTCGATATAAGCTCTGCAAAAATTAACGATTTCTTCGATTTTGTTGAAACAAATTCGAGATTGAATTCTTGCAGGATGACAATCCATTTATTATATTTTCCCCCAATCATCCTTTGAGTGAGGACGAATTGAAATGGATTGACATGGGCTACAACCAAGGTCTGGCAAAGGAGAATATAATGTCTCAACCGTTGAACCGCATGTACGGTAGCTAAAGTAATATTCTCAACATGAGAATAACGAATCTCTGCGTGAATAACGTTTCGACTCAGATACTATATGACATGCTCTTGGAGCTCCTCATCCTCTTGAACCAGAACCATACCAATCGTCTCCATGGACGCAGCCACATAAAGTAGGAAATCATGGCTATAGTCTAGGGGACTGATCACCGAAGCCGATGCTAGGGCTCTCTTGAGTGCATCACAAGACTCCATGGCTTGCTCATCCCAACAAAAGGTGGTGTCTTTCTTCAAAATACACATGAAGCCTCTAGTCAAATTGGCAAAATTGACAATGAATCATTGTAAGAAGTTTTCCATGCCTTGCAAACATTGAAGATGATGAATATTTTTTGGGGGAGACAACTGAAGTATTGCCTCAACCTTCAAAGGGTCAACTCTTATACCCTCTTTAGAAATAATGAATCCTAATAAGTGGCCTAACTTCACAAAAAAGATGCACTTGTGAGGATTTAACCTAACCAAATAATGGCGACATCTTTTGAATACCAATCTCAAGTGATAGGAATGATGAATTCTCGTACGAGAATGAGCAGCAAGGTCATCCAAAAATACTTCAATAATCAACTTGAGAACGTGTAAGATCAAGGTCATTACCCGCTGAAAAGTAGCTCCGGCATTCTTAAGGCAAAAAGAAATTTTCTGATATGCAAAATTTCCCCAAGGATAAATAAATGTAGTCTTATGTTGGTCCTCAGGTTTAATTTGTATCTGATTATATCCAGAAAAGCCATCCATAAAGGAAAAAATCTCGCTACCCGCACACTCATCCAAAATCTAATCAATAAATGGTGTGGGGAAATTGTCCTTAGGATAGGCACGATTCAAATCACGGAAATAAGTATATATGCGGATCGCTCCCTACTTCTTATCCACCGGAATGGGGTTTGAAACCCACTCCATCAAGGGAATGGTATAGATAAAACCGGCTTTCAACAGTTTCTCTATCTCTACCTTAATTATGGGTGCTTTCTTAGGATTCACTGCATGTAAACATTGTCGAACAGGCTTAGCATTGGGATAAGTCTTAATCTCATGTTCGAAAATACATGGGTCAATACCTGCCATTTCATTGTAAGACCAAGCAAAGATATCACGAAATTATTTAAACAGCTCGGTGTATTCTAGAATCTCACCACGGGAACATTCTGCCCCAATATAGACATTCTCTATCCTTCCAGGATCATGAGAGATATTGATAGGAATCGTTGAAGATATTTTTTCCATGTTTCCATCAGCCATCGGACTAGGATAGATTAATGGAATCATAGGACTACCAAATCTCTCACTAAGAACCGCCCTAAAGTCCTCATGCTCCAAGTGGTCAAGCTCGGGAAGAAAGTAAGATCTATGATGGAGTTCTTCCCATGGTGGCTCAACTTTCGACATGGCCTCAATAATCACTTCATCTAAAGGGAAAACACTATCAAGGTAGTCGTGCATGTGAGAATACTGCACTGCTCATGCCGGTAGCACATAAGGGTCCTCCTCCTCCATCTGCAAAGAGGAAGGACTGGGCTCTACAACGAACTCGATATTAGCTTGATAAGCTACGCTAGTTGTAGGCAATGACACATCCGTCACGATGGGCTCGCTCAGAGTACTCGGTGTGGGAAGAATCCAAGGATCTTCCATATGGCTCGTGCGAAAATACACCAATCTCATAGATGTCGAGGCCTCACCAGAGCTAGACCCTATCATAAGGATCGAGGCTGGACAACTAAAACTTTCGATGAGGGATGGATACATGCCCACACCCACACTCCCAGTTGTCGGCTATGAGTGTTCAACGATCGGGATCGAAGCTCTCGAAGATGTGGTAACTGACGGATTCTTGAATGATATTTGATCAATCGTGACTATTTTCCCATTAAATGGAAAGCATACATCGCAAAATAGGGAAGAAGCTACGGCTTGCATACTATACATCCAATTCCTATCCAGCAAGAGATTGTAGTCAAGGGGCACATCAACCACCTCAACCTCTATCGCAATGGTCTTCCCTCCCAAACAAACCTTAAGGTAAGGAAGGATCCCGTGTGGCCTAAACGATCTCCCATCGAACGCAGTTAACATGGTCACTGATTTATACAGTTTAGGGGAACCTAAGCCATTCCAACACAATAAAGACATCACAGAAGCAACAGTTCCTTCATCAATCATAGTGTGCTTGACGATCATGTTAAAACATTCTATGTGAATCAAAAGAGACACATAGTAAGGCAAGTGAGGCCGAAGTCCTGTGGTTTCAAATTTAGTCACAGAGGAAGAATCATCAATATTCACACCAAGGGAAGAAAGAAAAGCCTTAATTTGTGAAGGAAAACTCTGAAGCACTTCCAATGCAGACATCGCACAAGCAGTATGGCCCAAATCCTCGACAACTGAATAGCTCTGGGTGGCTTGGGCATTAGGATTTTTCCTCAAATGCTTAAGGAATCCCTTAGGAATGTGAGGTGCAGCTTCAGTTTTATCCATAGGTTTCTCAATACGCAAAGAATATCCTGGTGGATCAGGTTCCTTTCCTGGGCTGGGTTGTGACGAACCATAGTCCTTTGCACAGGTCACAACTTTCACAGCACGTACCATGTTAATGCAACCAAGACCACTACCCTCTGGCGGATCTTAATCACCACCAGACTGATCATGGGTCCTCGAGTTCATATTTTGATTGTGAGGTAAAGGTTCAGTTAGAACAGCTGGGCCCTGTGCCAAGAATCTCGAGGCTTCATCGATACAATGGAACAAGTAAGTGAGGTGATCGTCCTTACACAACTTGCAAGGTAATTTAACCTTACGTTTAGCTTGCTTGTCCCCCCCAGCATCACGGGTGTTCTTGCCATTATTCGTATTCTCATTCCTATTCCCACCCTTACGATTATTCTTACCCTTATTTTTATTCCGTCTGGGCTGCTGATTACTCTTCTAGTTCGACGATTGTACTGAAATCACACTCGTTGTTTGGGCGGGTTGAGACGAAGTCGTGGCTTGTCTCAGAGCAGATTGGTTGAGTGACAATTGACCAACTCGCACATCCTACAATTCCATCGGCATGTGGTCCAGGTTTAACTTTGGGGTCGAAACTAGAATGCGGAGCATTGGGAATGATCTCATATAACAAACTGGACTAAGCATAAATCAAATCTAGTTCCTATGCCCTAAAAATGGCTTGTTCCTCCTTTTGCACTCTGAATGTAGAAACATCCTTCACTGTATATGGAAATAACGACATAAGGAACCATTCGAGGAGGAATTCCGGTGGTATTAAGGCTTTAATTAACCTCTTCCATCTACGCCACTCTTGGATGTGATATGACATATGTGTGGCTTTATCCTGCTGAAATGTCAACAAGAGTTTAGTACCAACGTCATAAAGCACCGGTAGCTAGAAGTGGTTAAGAAAATTCATCGCTAGGTCATCAAACAAAGCGAATGCTCCCCTAGGAAGCTCTATATACCATTTTGTGGCGGGCCCTATAAGGGTGTGTTGAAATAGTCTCAAATGGATTGAGTCCTGATGTAAGGAATTCGAAGAGCACCATAGGTGAAAAGTAGTAATGTGTTCACTCAGATCCTCTCCCGTTTTGCCGTTGAATTTGGGTATGTCCAAGGGAAGCTTAGTAGGGACAATCGGCCAAGCCGGGCCATGAGCTACATGATCATTCGTTAATATTTACAAGTCAGGAATATTCAACATTGTGAGGAAAGGGAGCCTAGAATGATGAGTTCGATGGACCACTCCCTGATAGTTCTGATTCACATAAGTCTGATTACCACCATGGCCTTGGACATATTGCCCTCCTCCCGTCTGACTCATATAGGGTGGCATAAAAGCACCATAGTGTGGTGGACCTTGACTATTCGGAGCTGTAAAGCCGTAATTTGGAGAGTAAGCAGGTTGTTGATACCTACCCCCATAAGGTGAAGAACCCTTTCCATACTGCGTCCTATAATAAGGTACACAAGTCATCGCATGCGATGTCCCATGAGACACTCCGTAGGTAGGAATATACACTCCAGAAGTAGGAATTTACATACCGGAAGTGGGAATATACACTCCATAAGTAGTAACATGACCTCTAGAAGTATGAACATAACCTCCCGAAGCAACGGGCGGTATGTAAACTTGAGACACAATTGGTCTAGTAACCGCAGTACAGACATGACTCGTAGCAAAGTTTTGACCCGAAGGACCACATGAATGAGGTGGAGGGCGAACATTCGAAGAACTAGGGATAGAGGATGAAGGGATCTGTGTAATTAAGTACATACTGTTCCCTATAGTCACTTGTCTCAGATCTAGTATCCTAATAGGATCACTAACCCTAGAATTAGGAGGAATATGTGATGTAGCTTCCACTGCCAGGATGGAAGGTGCAATGTGACTAGTGCTCCCAAACCTCTCCGCATGGTAAGGAATGAGAGTGCCCCAAGGCATAGTGTTAGGATCGAACTCAGATTCAACATGAAATGCCAAATCATGTGTGGGAAAACCAGACATACCATAACTACCTTAACTAGTGCTTGTGGGTTCGGAATGAGTCTCATCATCCTCCGGCATACCATACTGGCAATGCGTCAATGGGGAATCAATCCCAGAGTAAGTAGGTCTATCATGAAAGGTTCCTATCTCAGAAATCACACTTAACTCTGTCAAGTCGGGTGAAGGATCATAGTTAGGAGTAAACTCCCCATCTTCCACATGAATGGGAGAAGGTGGTTCAAGAATACCTTCAACATGGTCTCCCATGGTGTGTGAATCAATGTGCGAAGTAGTCTTCCTGGACTATCTATTTCTCTTTCCCAAAGGAGGAGGATATGTAGAAGGTGAAAGTCTTGCTAAATGGCAGGAACAGCCAGGAGCCACACCTGAATCCACAATTACTCAAAAAATATAAAAGACTCTCTATCTACGCAAACCCTAAGCAAGATATCATGCACAGAGAAATCACCAATAAAATCTAAATCCAAATACAAGAAATCAAGGGTAGGATAAGTGAGATCCCAAATGAAGCAGGTATGTCTCGCCTAGGAGAGGCTTGAGGCTCCCATACACAACAAGCAGAGGTACTTAACCAATTATTGTGGCCCTCAGCTTCAACACGTAAAGCCACTGTGTTGTCCGACCCCAACCTGGCTGGGTCACCTGCAAAATTACCTTTTCAAAGCACCCCCTTGATATCCTAGGTAAGGCCATTAAGGTCACCTCAATATAACCAATACTTAGGCAGATAGTCGCAGGAGGGATTGACTGTATGGGTAGGGTAGCAAACCCCGAAACTCTCGACAGAGCCCCCAAATACGAATACAATCTTGGAAATATCTCCGGTGCTACTCAGTTATGACTAGGGGTCATCCCAATCAATAACCGCTCACACTGCCTCGTACTTAACTCCCTTTTGAGAGGAGGATCCTGGGAAACACTGGTTATACCAAGGAATTCACACAATCACCTGGACAGACACATACATGTTTTTGTTTAGCGGTCTTGGAGAATTTACTCACAATGAACTAAACCTAATCTTATTGGTGAACCCTATCGAATAAAATAGTGTAGTTCATTTTAATTAAGTGTTGATTTTAATTGGCTTTATTACTCAAAAGAGGGATATGGCCGTGCAACTAATGGTTTTATGACACAACATGAAGTAAAATCCACACCTAACAATCAATGCAAATGCATTGCGTCCATGAAAACAGGGTATGCTACTACGTGAAATGCATAATTTTCTTCAAATGATAAATGCAAGCTTTCCTATATGAAATCTTGACTAATACTCCAAAGCAAATCTAGTGCAAGTATTATGCAAAATGCAATGAATGATGATAAGCAAATATTTTTGGATTTTTTGAAATAAAATGAGATATAAAAAGCAAAAGAATGATTCTACAACCCCCAGACTCTACAATCACACTCAAGAAAATCACCAAGGTAAAAGAAGTCTAATGCACTAATCCCAAAACAAAAAATCTAAAATGCAATGACAAGAACATTCTTAAAAAAGAAATTTACCCTAAAAAAATGTCTCTTGTCAAAAACAGAGGTGTATACAGACTCTTGCAGTATCAAAGGAGACTCATCAATCATCAAAATTCACCTAGCAACCATTCAACTTCCTGTATGAGGCAAAACTAAGGGCATACATGACTGTTCATAGTAAACCCATGTGTGCACGTGGAAATAGTAGTGAAATCCACATATATACACGACTGTGAGTTCAAAACTCACGTACAGGAAGAAAGGTGCATTAAATAAAGGCAAACTGACAAGCTGAGACAAACTTCACACCAATCGAACACTACAAGGCAAACATTCCCCCAGACCCGACACAGAAACAAGAGAAAAAGAGTAATTCAAAGTCATTGAATGCCGATAGAAAACCCCCAAAGGACAACTACTAGGAACTCCCAAGCAGAGTCGCCAATTATATTACGGAGAGAATTCCTATGGCTTGGGGTACCACAATAGACAACTTGACTCCAGAAACCAATCCTTTCCAATATGCAATAGAAATCAAATATCTAACACTAAAGGATCAGACCTTGTACCTTATTCCAGATGGTTGAAGTAGATCCTCATTGAGCTTTCCAACTTCAGGTTGAATTGATAGATTACTTCCTCAACAACAAGTAAACAATACAAGCATACTATATATATTGGTGTTAGATCTATTCTAGCATATATAATCAACAATGTATAAGAATTTGAAATCACCCATGGATGAAATATTCATTCAAACACACATTATTGGACAAGAAAAGATATTTCTATTAATATAAGATCAGAGATTACAATGGATACAACCTCTGTCAGCACGTCTTCGAATTGGAGAAACTCAATCCCCTATGTGGGCCTCCACTACTTCAATCGTCCATCTCTTGATAGCAATCTCACAAGCAAAAGGAAAGCTTGGGAAGAACACAAAAGTGCTCCAAGGGACAAAGGGATACAGACTCAAGCATAAGTTCCAACAACAATGGACTATAGTTTTTTTTCTCTCAATTCTCTCTTATGTCTTCAATGTACCAAATATTTCCTTATATAGCTTTTCAAAGGGGTAATGAAAGGTCAAATCCGAGCGATCTCAAGGCATATGCAAGGCTAGGGGTCAAGTGAGTCAGATCCATGTGAAGGAAAAATACAAAAGGATTTGGATTTTGTACACATCCCGATGTACGCAGTTTTAGTGGTCAAACCCATGTATATATGCGATTAGGGATTTAAAAGTCACGTATATGGATTTACACATGTTTTTAGGGATGGTCTAGGAAACATAAAAGGACAAAAAATGGTCCAAGGGTTCTTAGTAGTCTGCAGAGGGACAGGGGAAAGGCCATACAAGTGTGATTCACCTGGAGTGGTAAAATCAGCTATAACAGGTTGCTGCAAAGCATGATTGATCTCTCTAGTTTTGGATATGGATGATAAAGAAATCTAGGCTCAATCATGCTCAATCTATCACCAAGAACCTTGTCACAACTATAGAAAAAGCGCTAAGTGATACATCTTGGCATGCTCCCAAAATGGAGCTGTAAACTAGCAATATAAAATGTAAAATTTTCTATGGCGACATCATATAGGTAACTAGGTTGCAGTAGCAGAGATAGCCATAATGAGGTAGTAATTTTCATGGAAATTACTATTTATCCATGACGTCATCATATATGAACAAGTGTAAACGTCTCTGTGCAAAATATAAGGGCACATGGATGGCCTAAGGTGGGGGTATAGGCGGTTTCTGTCATATACATAAAATATTATACCACACATAGCCAGTTAGACCTATAACCAAGAAAAAAGATGCAACAGCGAGGGAAAAAAATCAAATCTATTTTATTATTATTGAGGGTTTCCATTTCAGGATTTCTCTCTATGATCAAACATAATATAGAAGAAATATTTTTCTTTGACGTTCAGTTCTAGCTTCATGCTTGCTGGCTTGAAGATGAACCAAGGGAGGAATGGAACTCACTTCTCACCCAAAACAAGTTTACTCCATTATGGAAATAGCGATATATTCTTATTTAGATGTGGACAAAAATGGATGAGTTAACCCGCACATTAAAAACCAAGGGCCATTTAAAGATGGAATTGGTTTTGAGGCTGTGCAAAGATAGATATATCTCGTCGATATAGAGACGAAAGTCTGTCAAAAATTAAAAAAACGTTGATATTGTCATGTTTTTTCTCCATGGTAAAAATAATGAAGTATTAATCCATGAATTTTCAAAACATGGGATATTTCGTGGAAAAATCCTCTGTTACGGAGAGAAATTCCTATGGCTTGGGGTACCACAACAGACAGCTAGACTCCAGAAATCAATCTTTTCCAATATGCAATAGAAATAAAAACATCTAACACTAAAGGATCGAACCTCGTACCTTATTCCGGACGGTTGAAGTAGATCCCCGTTGAGCTTTCCAATCTTCAGCTTGAATTGTTATAGCACGTCCTCAACAACAAGTAAACAATACAAGCATACTATATTTCATGGTGTTAGATCTATTCTAGCATATATAATCAATAATGTATAAGCATTTGACATATTGCAATGGATACCATATTCATTCAAATACACATTACTGGATAGGAAAAGATATTTCTATTAATATGAATCAGAGATTACAAGTGACAACCTTTGACGGCACGTCTGCGAACCGGAGAAA